>JBBMOE010000040.1:2528291-2541298 GCA_037975065.1 Chaetodon trifasciatus
GCCCACCACCCCCAGGACCCTTCCCTCCTCGCCCCCCGGGTCCCATCGGGCCCCCCATGGCTTTGGCGCCACCTCCACACATGCCAGGTCCCCCTCCGGGTGGACCACCACCAGCACCCCATGTCAACCCCGCATTCTTCCCCCCACCTGGCAACAACAACATGCCCCCCAACGACAGCCGAGGGCCCCCTGGACCAAACGACCCATACGGACGCCCGCCACCATATGAGAGAGGGGACTACGGTCCTGGAGGCCGGTAAGAATGGATCATGGAGGTGGAACAAAGAACCAGTACAGCAGCTTATATAATGTTCTCTCACAGTACTTTATCAGTACAGGTGTTTCTCTTTTTATCAATTTATTATGTGCAAGAATCATGATCTCGCCGTGACAATTGTGTTTGTGGCTGTTTGTAGGGAGATGGAGGCGTCCCGGACGCCTCTGAGCGAGGCAGAGTTTGAGGAGATCATGAACAGGAACAGAGCCATCTCCTCGAGCGCCATATCTAGAGCAGTGTCTGACGCCAGTGCAGGTAACACACATAGTAATACAGGATGCGTACTGTACAAGTACTAACTTATTGCGGGTGTGATCAGAAGACAAAAACTGGGAGCCAATTAAAGCAACCTTGTGTTCTCTTTAGCTGACTATGGCAGTGCTATAGAGACCTTGGTGACAGCCATCAGTCTGATTAAGCAGTCCAAAGTGTCAGCAGACGACCGCTGTAAGGTCCTCATCAGTTCCCTGCAGGACTGTCTCCACGGCATTGAGTCAAAGAGCTATGGTTCAGCCTCCAGGTAAGATGTAATTTAGTGAAGTAGCCATTAAATGTGACTGTGTACTGGCAATGCTAAAAAGATATCTGAGACAAGTAGTCAGAGTGGTTTGAAACGAGCCTAATGGAAAAAGAGATGAGCCAGATGTGAAGATGTGTGTTGACTATTAGCCTCCCATTGTGTATGGTTAAGCCTGCATTTTTGTATTTTCTAGCCTATATTTAATGTCATTGTGATCTAACTAAATAATTTCTTCCATATGGGAACTGGCCTCAGAGGATTTACATTTGAGACCGTGACACCCTGATACACAGTCCAATGATATTTCTCTCTGCGTATGCCAGACGAGAACGTTCCAGGGAACGAGACCACAGCCGCTCCAGAGAAAAGAGCAGACGCCACAAGTCCCGCAGTCGCGACCGGCATGAGGACTATTACCGAGAGCGCAGCCGGGAGCGGGACCGCCATCGCGAGAGGGACCGTGACCGAGACCGTGAAAGAGAGAGGGAGAGGGAGTACCGACACCGCTAGATGACGAGGGAGGTGAGTCTGACTTTCCCCATTTTAATTAGCTTCTGTCATAAGCTCTGTTCTGTCTTCTTCATCACTACATTTGTCTTAAACCTGGACTGAGCCAGTCCAGTTCTGGCTCAAATAATCTAAATCACATGGCAGAGGAAGAAAACACCTGTGCTGAGTTTCAGAAAGTCCGCTTTGGTTGCCTACCTCCTCTCTTCTTCTTTTGGTTAAATACTTCAGTTTGGCTCACAGATTTTAATCCTAATGACAAATTGGTTTAAAACTTGAAAGCTATGGAGAATTAACAGTATAGAATGACCCAAATGTTCATTTAAATGAACAATTGAGGAAAGAGGGGCGAGGTAAGCAAGGAAAAGACTTTTAAAACTCAGTTTGCTGGTTTCAGGTAGGTGTAAGGTAAGTTTAATTACTTGAAAAATTCGTCACTAGTGATGTTATTGTGTATTTGGTCTTGATACACACTTAATGTATTCACTATGCTGCGTTACACAGAGGGTTGTGTCTGTGCTGTGGTTCTCCCCAAAACAAAATACACTGATAGTTACTGGAAATGGACTTTGTGGATGCATTGTTACTTTTTGGTCTACATACCTCTGAGGCTGGTAATTTACAAAAAAAAAGACACTTTCTGTATTTTGCCAGACAAATTTCAGAACAAAATACAGTCTGGAAACAATACCAACCTGCTGCTTGTACAGAGGCTTTGCAGACTAGAGTTGGGTACTGTGCAGAAAAGTTCAGTACTGATACCTTTACTTCAATACTGATTCCTGAATGACACCTTTTTCAATACCAGTTATATAAAATCCATTTCAACAAAAAGAAAAATATATCACTCCTCACCTGGGAGCAGCTGGAAACCGTTTTCACTCTGTACACTTCACTCAACCTGGATAACTAAAACATCTTAGTTTCTTCACTAAACTGAAGAAACTGATAGAATATCTGCACAGTATGAGACTTTATAAAAAATCTTATATAATTGACATTTTTCTCCTGTAATCTGTCCACCTGTGAACAATACTGTGTTTGCCGCCTGCAACGCTCTCCACCATGGCGCCGGCTTATCCATCCCTGTGGTGGTGAGGAGAGGATTTGACAAACAGATACAAGTTAGCTGCAATGGCTAGCTAACAATCAGCATGCAGTTTGGTTATTAGGTCTCCCCACAAGCATGCTGCATGCTTATTGGCTCACTGATTCTGATGAGATTTACTCCTTAGCTATTGAAGCAATTTGTTCAGTGCCATAAAGTGTAAAAATTGAGTACCCAGCTCTTCTGTAAATAAACCTGTTTGGCTCATAAAATTCTGGTTTTACCAGCAGCTATGGCCAGTGGACCAAAAACAGTTGGGAATTTTTCTGGCGTGTTTCCTTTTTATGTGAGTTTCAGCTAATCGAAGTGAATTGTGACTACTGACGGTTTGTCAGTGTGCTTGTAATAATAGTTCCTTGACTGATTGGCTTCACTGGTTTCAGATGTCAAAGTATTGCTCAATAATTTTTACAGTACTTAGTACAGATGTAGCATTTTGTGTGGTCTGTTTGTTCAGATTGGTTTGTACTTTTAGAAAAAAAAAATCATGTTAACTTGTCAATAGTAGGCCAGTCTGCACATTGTTAAATGTTGGATTCACAGTAATGTTGTAAACATATTACCATTTCACTTTAAAAGTTGAATATATGTCATGTTATGATTATGAGAAGGTGAAAATTTCAATCAAAAAGTGTCTATCTGATGATTTTTGGACACAAAACTTTGACGATGTGATTGTGCCATATTTGCATGTCAGTAATGCTGCCTGACACTTTACTTTTTATGAAATTGAATGTTTTGCAGCCTAGCGTTGCTCATGTTTGAGCCATTGTACCTCACTTTAAGATGTTGAGGTGAAGTGAAAAAAATGAAAAAATACACCTTTTGATAACATGTTCTGGCAAAATAGATGTTAGCAACTTGTTATGTGGAAATGTTGCTGCCCTTCGTACACATGAAGTCACATCATTTAATAGGGAACGAAAAGGCTTTGATTGATCAGTGGCTTTTGAATTATTTGTAATTACCATAATCACCAGGCCAGCATTTAATTTCTTTTTATTATTGTTTGTTTTTTTTGATTGAGTTAAGGAAATCTGAAGGAAATCATATTATATAATGATGATAATATTCAGTATATTACAAAATGTATGCAGTAAATGAGTAATTTTAATTATGTCAATCCAGCAAATGTCATGATTATATGGTAATTGTTATTTGACATTGATGCACAGCAGACATTTTAATATTTGGTTTTGTGTGCCTCTTGCATGTACACTGAAATGATCACACGTTTAGGCTGCAGTGTTGATTTTTTTAAATGCTAAGTCGTCCTAGGTTGGCGATCATGCAAGAATTTTAGAGCACTTTGGCTGATAGCATTATGTGTTTCTGGCTTTTTGGATGGTCAGTCAATGCTATGGATGAGTAGTAGATGAATTTATCTGAAACTACTTGACACCAGCTTGTACAAAACTAATATCCACATTATCAATGGTGTGTTGTCTAAATTATATAAGGTAAATATTGTTTAGGCCCATTTTCTGAGACTCGCAGGTGGTTTTCATGGATTCTCGGTTTTAGGGTTTCACAAATCATTTTGTAATCTTTGTGGGAAGATGCTCTGTTCCGTTGCGCCACTTGCATGTTGAACAACATGATACCTTTTGTAAAGTATTGGAACTGCAGTTAAAATATCTGGTTTGAGCGATGTTGTGACGTTCTGATGTCCTTTACTGCCAAAGCACTAAGATGTCCCAGGTGTTGTGAATACACCATTCCTTTAGAGCAGAGTCTAACGAATTATATGTAGCCTTCAGCATCTCTGTACAGTTTGCATCACCCCAAATAATATATCTCATAGTTTTAAATGAGCATGCTGACATTAACTTGATTCACTCTTTAAGGGTTGCAGCATATGTGTTTTGCATTCTACCGTATTTTTTTTTTTTACCGTACGTTTTGCGCTCTACAGTGTGTTTTTGTTTTTGTTTTTTTTAAAGAAATATTGCGTTCTGCCGTATGTTTTGCATTCTATTCTAGAAGTCTTGCCTTCTGCCGTACGTGCCTTAAAAATATTGTGTTTAACCTTACCGTTGCAGCCGTAACTCTTCACGGGGTGTTTTAATTTAGTTGCACTGGCACAGCTGGAAATATGCTTGATACATTAGACATATTATTCATATATGCACTGCTTCATAAGTGTCTCCATTTCTCTCTCACTGAGAAATATTAAGTGGGGTGGTTTCGCTGGTGGAGTTGCTGAATTCTTAAAGCAGACAAACCTTTTAATGAACAGAATGTATCCTAGTAAGTGTCTCAGTCATCTGTCATGTGATATACTTAGTGTAGACTTGTGCTACTTCTGTCCTACACAAAAGCATTTACTGAAACTAAGATCATTTGTGTCCACTGGGAACCTCTTTACAAAACTTTGTCAAAGTACATTTTTCAAGTTTCCTTTTGCTTGTTGATCACAATTTGCGCATTCAACAGCTCAATGTTAAAACTTAAAGTGTCTTTTTTTAATGAGCACTGCATTTCAATAGCATTGCCACACTGCAGTTTCCTCAAACACACATTATCTCTGTTACATTAGAGATCCCCAGTGGGCACAAGGCCTGGTCACTTCTGGTAATATGTAGATACCAAAAATGCAGTTGTTGAGTATATTTTTACCTAAGTGTTTCTGACAGTATAAATGACATGCCTAAAGATCAAAGTCCGCCTTTACACTCAGCCTTTAGAGCATGGTAATCAGGAGAAAACAGACTACATTTACATGCACACTAAGTTTCCACTATTATTCTGAACACGACAATATTCCCAGTTTGATACAGGTCATGGAAACGGTGATTTAGGCAACATTTTCTGATTAAAACAGAGGGAGAAATACACCTACTTTTCAAGTTATCAACCTGTTTTTGGTCGTATCACAATGCTGACCTTTTGCATCATTACATTACTCAAATCATCAGCTGTGCACCTGCATGTAAACAGGAATATTAGTAACATATTAATTTTCATTAGCCATGAAAACAGCTTGGTAGGAATATTGTCTTTTTCTGAATAAGGGCAAAAACTGGAATCTATTGCGCATGTAAACGTAGTCACTGAAAATTCATTATATTGCTTTTATTTTTGACAGTAGTTTGGCTATTTGTTGTGTCCACAGATACTCTTAAACACTGTTTTATCTGTTCATATTGCCATGGGGGAATGTGCACTGTTTGTACCAGGCTGAAGTTTTTATGCCACCTCTTCAGTCTGTCTGTAGGTGTATGTGTGTTGGGGATCACAGCCCTGATGTGCTTTACAAACACACACACTGTTTGCTCGTGTTAAACCAGGGTCAAACAGTTACAGGTCAGTAATTACATGCCCATCTAAACCACAGGGAGGAAATAGAAGATGGCCGAGGGGAAAGGTATGAAATAACTACAATTTTGACTTAATTTTACTCTGCAAAAGTGACTGAATACAGTTGTAAGTCTTTAATTTTGTTTAGTTCCCAGGTTATTATAGTCCACAAATCAGCTAGTTGTCACCATGAGTGTAAATCTTAAACTCTTTCTGCACTGTTGAATGATTTCTGAGATATCAGAAACATTCAACAATCCTTTCTGAAGACATGATGATTAATGACAAGGTGATAGCCAAACGTAATGTGTAAAAAAACTTCATTTTAAAATGGTAAGTATCATCTCAGAGGGCTTAGTTGCAGAACAAGTTAGGGGTCTGGGAGGATTTCTTGGACTGCTTGACCCTGGTTTGACTCATACATGGCATATTTCATTATAATGTGGCAAGTTTGATATATGGATATAATTTGACCATTGACAAAAGTTCAGTCATGCCCATTCCCACTTGTATTGGTGTCAAAGTCCCTTTAAATAATAGTGTGACAAGGGGTGCCATTTGACCACTGTGTTGTGTGAAATACTGTTATTGTCAGCTGAACTGTATTTATCTGTAGCCATTCACCATGTAAAACCAATTCCTTTCTACAGCATTGGCAGTAGAATATGGAGTTTCAGTATGCATATGACTCTTTTGAACCATGTAAATTCATCTGTTTCTCATATGACATGCCTGACAGTAAGGCCTTTGTGGTGCAGACACCAGTTCTAACTCGCCCTGTAAAGCAAAACCTCGTGCCATCAAGGCTTAATAACATCTCTGCTCAGAGGTGCTTGACCATCGTTGACAGTCTAATTGACCATTGCTGCCTCCATTTGTAATTATGACGTTACCTCTCCAGTTTCCTGTACCTTGCATGCTGGACTTTGTCTTTCCCAATCATAAGTATAAAATACTGTAGCTTATTCACTGGCATGATGCTAATTAGAGCACAATGGGGTATACTCAATCAGTTTTTTCCTGTTACATGTATAAAAAAAAGAAGGAAAACAATCACTGGCGGTTGTGGCAAATTATCACCTGTTATTATCACAAGTCAGATTCGTGCCTTTCTCTTCGTACTTTTGTGTTTTGACATACGGCTCTTTTTTTGTCCTTTCTGTGTCTTCTACTCCTCTATTGATCAATTTCCTGAAAAACTGTCGCTGCCAGTCACACACAGTGTACGACTTCTGTGGTATGTGTCACTCAGACCTCAGTTCTGTATCTACCATTAACAGTTGGTAGTAAGGAAAATTATTAAAATGACAAACATAGGGTGCATTTTTCGATGGTTGCAATAATAAGTGAAAAAAAAAATTCTTTTGGTTTTTTTTTTTTTGTCCATTTATTAGGATAAAATGACCAATGACCCATATCTTCAGTAATAACAGCCTTAGAAGTTTTTAAGCTTAAATTTAAAAGATCTCAGAAAGAGAAGGCAAGTCTTTAGCTGTTGATTGGACAATTGCATTCTAATAGTTTGCACTCCTCACATTGGTAGCTTAGCTTTTATTGTCATGTTAAAGATGCTACATACAGTGCAGAACACATCCTGTTAGGCCAGGTGCACAGCATGACTTCAGGCTCAGTTCAGCTGTCCACAGTTAGAGGACAAGTGTAGTTCAGCCCAGCAAAGCTTTGCCTTTTGAGATTCTATCTGCATTTTCCCTCGTGTCATCCCTGAATTTGACAATCATGTAACAAAAATGTCCAATTTCACTGTCCTGAGTCTTTGAATATACATTTTCTATATGGATGTCAATTCTTGTCTGTCAAAAGAGCTACATGTAACGTGCCAGCATTTATATGTGAATTTACTTCACAAGCCCTTTCAAGCATAACAGCATTTTGCATCTAGGCATCAACTTGACTGAATATTGTTATATTTCCTGATGTGTGTACCTACTGATAGATTTCAAACTTGCTTCCTGGATTTTTCCTGTTAAAGTTTGCATGTTTCACTGTGTCTGTGCCGGGGCTGGAGGCAATACACAGTCAACTGAGCGTTCAGAGGAACAAGTCAGCGTCCTGATAGAGAATTCTGCCATTAATACACCTCATTTTCAGACCTTTGAAGTCCTCCTCACCACACATCCCTTGTCTCCATAAAATGTTGCTTAAATGGGCTGAGCTCCCAGCTGTGTGGCTCAAAGTGATGGTGAATTGACCCCAGCCCCGGTGTGCGCCATGTATGTGTAGTCTAGAGGTTTAATGGTGAGGGAGGGGGAAGTGTTCACTGTTGGGCTGCCTCGAAACCAAACTCCACCCTTCATTTTGACACCTTTCAGCTAACGAGGATCAAGGATGGATGGAAGGAAAGAGAGGACGAATTTCAGTGCGCCACCACCTCCCCACCCTGCATGACCGGACAGGATTACAACCGCCACCTATTCCTCCACCCCTCCATCTCTCCTCTCCTCTCCGTCTCCACCCATCCTTCTCTCTGTCTTTTCATCTTGTCTGCCTGAGTAAGAGCAGTGGATGGAAGACCCTGACCTGTGTAAGGCTATGTTATCTAAACATCTATACTCATGGTAACTAAAGATGACAGAAAAGAAACTTTCCAAACAGCTCTTTTATTTTTATGATGTTTTATTTGACATGAAGATGACTACGTGTGATGCTTTTTTTTGCAAAGAAATAAAGTAGCCCACACAAACCCCGACTAGAAGACACAAATGTTACATCCTATTTTTTATTTTTCCTTGGCTCACTGTACTGTGTACATTCAGTTTAGAGATCTGTTTTTATAGGGTGCATATTTGATGTTTTCTCCCCACCCACCCCTCCCTCTCATTCTCATTTATTCTTTTCATGGTTAGTATGTTTGTAAATGTCTTTCTGCTTTTGATTAAAAACTAGATGGTGTTGTAATAAAAAATGTTTACTGAGGTACTCGATGCATTTGGTGAATTCCTCTACATGTTTGGCTCATTTATATTAAATGTGCATTTTGGATTGCAGCTGTTTTTCATGATGGATTTGTCTCCATTTAGATGATATTTTTAGCTGTGGTAGCAAGCAACTTTATGTTTTAGAAAATAGAGCCCTGTTAGTCCCTTTTTTTTTGTTTTGTTTTTTGTGTTCTTTTATGATTCAAATGGATGAAACCTTTACAAGGTAAGACAAATTCAATGAATGTACTTTTTTTGCAATGTGCATTGATGAGTGGATGGGAGGATCTGCAGTCCTGGAACAAGGTGAAGGTCTACATGTACATGCAGGTCTGTGGGTAACACACACCGTTCACCAGAAATACACAGAACTGTTCATGAAGTGGTTTCTGTTTGTTGTATGTAACCACTTAATATTCTTTACGGAGAACATTTCCAAGCCAAATGGTTTTAGAAGTCTTTGTTCTGTTAATGTGAGACATATTTACTCTTAGATTTACTAATCCAGGTGAATTCAAGCGGCCGTTAAAGTGACACTTTCAGTGGATTTGGTCATTCTTCAAATATCAATTAATCCCACATGTTGAAAAGTGACACTTTGTTGCTCCTGTGTTTCACATCTGTTTCTGTATGTTCATTGTTCACACATTACCCTGACACACCGTAGATGAGCTTTTGAGCACATTAGGAACAAATTGTTAAATATGGAATGTGCACCATAACGCTAACTTTGTAATTATACAGTGCCACGCATCTTTTCTCTTTTATTCCACCACCCATCGTGTCCATGTCTTGCATTTTGTTGAAACAGACTGTGATTGTCTACACTTTGTGATACAGAGGTTTTAGTTTGTGATTTTTAAGATGATCAGTTCGACAAATGAGCTTTGAGTTACATGTATGTTTTTACTCTCCAATTAACATAAGAAAGCATATTAGGGCTAGATGTCCTAATACCCCTCCTTGGATCATTAGGCCAGAAAAGTTATTGAATTTCAGTAAAACAAATAAAAAGAAGTGAAAGAACAGTGTTTCATCAGGAAGTGTCATATTGCTGTTTGGTCCGTTTGTACTCCAAAACAAAGGAATACAAATGAAATGAGGTTTTAAGACCGATATTTTTCTCTGTGTGATGCAACAAAAGACAAAATCACTGAAAAACAGACATGAACGGATTAGCAAACAGCTGTCCACATGGTCCACATTGCCTCCCTGTGTTGTTTTAATCGAACAATCCTCTTTTGTGTTGACTTTTTAATTTATGTATTTTAGATTGATTTACTTGTCATGATGATTGTTCTTTTGCTTTCTATATTTTAAATCGGTCATGTCAGTTCAAATCCATGACCACCTCCTGAAACGTTGCATCTCCAAAGGTTTTTGATGAATGTTCAAAATGTGGACCTTAACCTCAATGCAGTTGTTGTCATGGCTCCAGGAATCACTGGAATCTGATAAAAGATGTTCATCACACTGTAATCCAAACATTTTTAAAACCCTCGTGCGTGGTGCTCTTTAAATTGTCTTCTTTTTCTATCAGTATACTTTAAAGCGTGTTTTATATTCACAAATGTTGAATCTCTTTGCTCCTATAGCCCTGTAAACTCTGTGAGAGAGCAATGAGACGGATTGTAAATTGGGTTTTGGTACATTTCACGCTTTCGGAGGAAAAAGCTCTTCCCTAAAAAATGTGTAAAGCCACTTTTAAGCCACACGGCCACTCATTTTGACTGACTGGACCTCTTCTCAGGACAGTGTTAAGTGTGTCACTTTGTAGTTGCCCTTTGCTAATGTCTCTCCACAGCACTTAAGGTAAGTGTTTACAGATCTACACCACAGAAGAAGAAGTAGTCCAGACCCTGCTGCATGAAGCCAGACCAACACTTTGTCCCACACAAGAGGTTGGAAAGTATCTTTTTTGTGTGTTTCCAGTATTTGACTCATATATTGTAATGGTAGAATAATTTTCACCAGTCAGTGAAACTGCACCTACTTTTTCATTGGCTGTAACAGATAATAGAAAGTACTTAGAAATTAAGCTGCAACCCCAAACTCGGACTCCCCAAAGGTGTAAGATGACAGACACACCTACAGATAAACTGGTCATTTGCAGTTAAGAGTTCTTGTTTAGATGGAATTGATGATATCTCTGCAGACCTACCCTATCAAAAGCAGAACTTCTCAAGGCTGCACAGTTTGTCCAAAAAATTGGGGTTTTGAGTAATTTAAGATATTAACTCAATCTCCTGTTATCTATTACTAATGTGACTTATTATGAATGGTGTGAATCTGGTGAATTTCTTTGCAATAGAAACTGTCCATATCCTGTTCTGCTGACAGCAGTGTCTTATTCTTGTAAAGCGTTTCCTGTTAGGGAAAGGCACGAGAGCCAGAATAATCCAATGGTCATTCGTCTAATAAACTATTTCTAAATTCAGTTTGGTTTTGTGGCTGTCTTTTGTGCGCATTGCATCTACTTAGTCCTCATAGTGGACATCAGGTAGAAATGGACGTTTTCAATTACTTTGGGCAACCAGTGTAAACAATGAGTGGTGAAATGTTGCAGGTCCACAAGTTCTCAAGTTATCAGAAGTTATCCAAAGTCAGTAGTTAGGTTTATAAACAAATGATCAAAAACATGAGATGTTTGGATTTGTGAAGAGCAATGCAGTTGTTATGAAAGTTAAATTGACATCATGCCAAATCCTGTAATGAGATGCTGAAGTGAAATGTTTTACCCAGTGTGGAAGAATGAGTAAGATCTGATTGAGGGTCATCATCAGCAATTTCCTTAAATATCTGTAAACTTCTGAATTGAAATAATGGTGTTTACTCGCTTTGTTACTCGTCATAAAGACGTTTTCAGCATTCAGTGTGTGACGAATATGGGAAATTGTTTTGCACTGATGATGAATAGACGGTCATCTGACGTGTGCGAGCATAGTTTATTTACATACCCATAAAAGAGATTTCTAAATCCTTCATCTCGGAATTTTAAGTGAAATTAGGCCCAAGTTGCTTACCATAATGAAGATTGTTGAATGAGAAAACAGGAGTGAAACAGTCGTGACATTTGGGGGGGGGATGTGCAATTTGGTCAAATTAAGGAAAGCTAAAACGGAGGTTACTGTGTTATGTGTGCAAACTGGGAAATTAATAGATATAAACTTTTTTTTTTTTTTTTTTTTTTTTTATAAAAGATCCGTGTTACGCTAAATGTCCCGCTTCCATCAGACGGAACCTTTATGTGCCGATATCGCATTCATACCGAGTAACTTAACGTGTTACGCTCGTCACATCCGGCGGTTGTTTGGTAGGAGTTTCGAAATGAGATAGCTGGCTATATAAAACGTAGTTTAAATGCTTAAATGGCAGGTTTATTAAATGTGGATACACGCCGTGGAACAAGAGGAGTTCTCTAAAGAGCACCACGGGATTTACTTCACTGTCCTGACACCGTACTATGTTCAAAAAGATGACTGAATTTGGTCCAGATTCCGGGGGACGAGTAAAGGTAACACAATGTTACAATAAAGCAGTCTGGGATTATTATTAGTCATTTAATATTTCTGTAACGTCCATCACGGTTACTGTGTTTTATTGTTTTTGTTATTTTTCGTGTTTGGGAGTATTTTAACACGAATTCATTCAAATTATATTAAGTTAGTTTTCGCTCCGTGATCCGCAGGGAGTTACCATTGTGAAGCCTATCGTGTTTGGGAACGTTGCCCGCTACTTCGGGAAAAAGAGAGAGGAGGATGGACACACACACCAGTGGTCTGTCTACGTGAAGCCCTACAGAAATGAGGTCAGACGCCCAGATCACATAACTCTTCATTATCATTGACAAACTGTAACTGGTTGAAAAGATGATCACCAGCCACGTCTCATGTCAGGTTGAAGGTACTTTCTTAATTGTATGTAAATGCATAACACTGCTCCTCCAGGATATGTCTGCTTATGTGAAGAAGATCCAGTTCAAGCTGCATGAGAGCTATGGAAACCCACTGAGAGGTGAGCAGACCTGTGTGTAACAAGTTACAGTTACAGGAAGTCAGTGCAGAGCAGCTAAAACTAGACTAATGTGCTCTCTGCTTATAGTTCTGGTTCATAGTCGAGCTGCAGAGGTTTGAATAAGCTTAAGTCTATCAGTGGTTTTTCTTCTGGATGTCAATACCCCGGGCCGACCTGGGATCCGACCCGACACACACACACACTAATGATAATAATAATGACAATAATAGTTATGATAATAATAACAACAACAACAACCCGGGTCGGGAGCTAGACCCGAGATCTGACCCGGGGCACACACACACTAATGATATTATTATTATTATTATTATTAATAATAATAAT
>JBBMOE010000040.1:2541657-2578972 GCA_037975065.1 Chaetodon trifasciatus
AATAATAATAACAACCCGGGGCGGGATCCAACCCGCCACACACACACACACACACACACACACACTAATAATATTATTGATAACAATGATATCAACCTGGTCTGGGATCTGACCCAAGCGCAGGGCTCCCACTAACTACAACAACTACATTCAGGGTAATGGTGACTTGTATTTTTAATAATATGTTTTTATTCGTTTCTATACCGGTCCGTGGCTGCTTCTTCAGCGGTGACCATACTCGCCTGCCTCTTCATCAGTCTGTCAGGCTCACTGTGTTCCTCTTCCTTCCAGTGGTGACGAAGCCTCCATATGAGATTACAGAGACGGGCTGGGGGGAGTTTGAGATCATCATCAAGATCTTCTTCATTGACCCCAATGAGAGACCTGTGAGAACTTGATAAAACATGATAATGATTTATATGTTGTACATATGAATGTATTCTGTATGTATGCTCATGTTGACTTGTGCTCACGCTTGTGTGTGTGTCTTAGGTGACTCTGTACCATCTGCTGAAGCTGTTCCAGTCAGACTCCAGTGCCATGCCGAAGAAGACGGTTGTATCTGAATTCTATGATGAAATGGTACGTCGGCTTGTACGCTGTAGCTTATGACCCTTATACTGCATCAATTTCTGTGCTTCTTTGCTATGAAAATGGTAGTTATCTACTAAAATTTAAATGACATTAACTGCATATCACTTCAAACTGATGTTTCCATCTGGCATCAGTATTTTGAGAGTATTTTAAGAGTTGTGTTAGTCTGAGACCTGCTCCTAACTCTTGTTTTCTTTGTAATTTTCAGATCTTTCAGGATCCTACGGCCATGATGCAGCAGCTACTGACCACATCCAGACAACTCACCCTGGGAGCATACAAGCATGAGACAGAGTGTATGTACACACATAGTGAACACTGAACAGAAGAGCAGCATAGTTTGAGTCGCTGTCATCGTACTGAACGTGAATGTTTGTGCCCGTCTGTGTCTGCAGTCAGTGAGCTGGAGCAGAGGACAAAGGAGAAAATGGAAGCAGCGAAGAAGCGAACCAGCCAGGAGATCACAGAGCTCAAAGACAAACTAAAAGCCAGCAGAGAGAACATCAACCACCTGAAGGCAGAAATCAGGAAACTGGAAGAGGATGGAGACCATAAGGAGCACTGAGAAATGGACAGACACACACGGGTGTGATCATTCAGCAGGGCTCAACCTGCATTCTTCCAGACCACATAAGTGATTTTTTTTTTTTTAAACAAGGCATTGTTACGACATATTTAGTGATTACACTTTGTTCAAATTTATTTGGTGTGTTTTTGTTTAACACGAACACTCAATATTACACAGCCAAGAGAAGACTTAAGATGGATTTTCAAAAATGGTGCATCGACAAAATGAAAATCTGAATTCTTTACACATCCAGTAAATATGCCAGTGTTGTCTTGTATACTCTAACTGTGCTGGACCAGAAAAAAATGCCCTGCCATTTTTTAGGATTAGTTTTTGCAACATTAGTCTTATCCAGCTTCCTCATAGTGTCCATGCCTTCCTGGTGAAATATTCATTTCAGTGAGAACTGTTTTGAATGTGTCTTTGTTTTGTTTAGTTTTCACTGATGTTGTGGTTTTCTATATAAAATAAATATGCTCATGGTAGCTGTTGTACAAGTGTCTTCTGTTGCAACCAATCAGGTTTGACGTGGGTTGATTTTAATACAGGTGCACTGCAACCAGCAGCATGTAGGTCAAAGTGGACGGGCTGAAATGAACACCAAGCATTGTGCTGTATGTTCCCGCATATTAATGACAGGTGTTTTCAATCTGTGTCACATGATCTGATCTTTCATGCAAAGTGGCACAGAGTTTGACCTGTTTCACAATCCTGATCCTGTCTAGGTTTGCTTGAGAGTTCACCTGTGCACATACTGGGTAATTAAGTGGGTGTGACATGGTTTAAACAAGCCGAAGGGGACCTGTCCGGGGTTGCAGTGATTGTATGATTGCTGTTTTTAGTTAAGTAATCACGAAGTTTGCACCCACTGGAATGAAAAGATGAAGCGTTCTGCCCTGATTCAAGTACCACCTATAATACCTGATATTCACCAGTCTAGGAAACAGTGTTTAAAGATGAGTGTATATTCTATTTTGCACCCGTAGTATATAAATACACATCAAGTTTTGAACATTACCGAATTTGAGAGGACGCTTTTTATGATTAAATTATGTTTTTGGATCTAAACGCTTGAAATAAAACTTCATCACCATCAAAGCGGAGATGTTCATTTTCAGATTTCCGTGTTTTCTTGAAAGCATCCTACAGGAAGTTCAAACAACTTTTTCTGTCCGCATCCGGACGCTGAACACTTTTCCTTCAGCTGGACACATATGCAAGTTCGTGTCACATGGCAGTTTTTTATTAAAACTCCAGAGCAAATATGGTCAAATACAACGAGCAACAATGGAGACCGTGTTGCGCAGGGCTGCACATTTGTTACCGGTGTGTACGTTTAGTAAACACACTTTGCGCCTGAATGTAGTTTGTCTGCTCGGGTTGAAGTCCCTCCAGGTGTCCCTCATCAGGGAGAGGAATTCAAGGTAAGTCCACAGTGTCATCTTTGGGTAGTATGAAAATCTATAGACAGAGTCGTCCAGGCTTTAAGCCCTTAAGTCCTTTTTATCTCAGTTATCTCTGACAGTATTCAAACGTTTCAATAGTGAGTTTCTCCTCTTTGACATAGCCAGTGCTGATGAGACATAGAGACATAAAATGACTTATGAAGAAGTAGTTGACTTAAACAATTTAATAATAAACCAAGTGATAAAATCAGCTCATAAAACTATAAAACTATAACTATAAATCTCTTTCCCTAGAAGAAACAATTAAATAATAAAGAAAATTGCACTCACCTGTACTAGTTGCACAAATAATCATTTTACTGTCCTAAATATTAAATACCATTTTGTGTATTTAATGCGTTTTTTATTTATTTATTTATTTATTTATCTATCTATTTTAGCTTACAGGCATAGCAAGAGTTTCTCGCGCGGTCACGTGGTCAGAGGGTTTTAGCGCCGACGTCAGAGAAGCCGAGCTGGTGCCGACTGATCCCCACCGTCCTCCCGCAGTTCAACCCCGCGTCTTACTGTGGAAACACGTCTCTCCAGCTGCATTTACTGCTGGCTTTACGTTTCCACTCGCTGGTCCCTGAAACATACGTTGTTGTTATGTAAGATAAACCGCACTGGAAGCGCTCAGGGAGTCGTCTAGCTGTTAATAATGTCACCCTGCTCGCATTAACACAGTATATGGCTAACGTAAACGTAACGAATATGTCTCCTCGCTAAGAAAACAACTGGTGTTATTCTGTTGCGTTCAAGTTTACAGGTAAGTTGTCTAAAAATAGTCTCAACTGCTGTGTTTTGTTGCTCGAAAGGACGCCTGTGACACTCGACAGTGAGTGTGTGGTGGCACCCGGTGGCTTTTTAATCAGTTTTATGCTATCACTATTTCCCCAAAGGGACACCTTTGGCTTTGCTAATTTTCAGGTAAAGATGCTAAAGCTAAGTATTTGTACATTTCTTTACTGTGTTTGGCTGGAAAGTTGATGGTGTACCTGTGCTGCTGCCAGTTTGTCTGTCTGCATTGCTGCTGTTTTTCCTGTCTGTCAATTCCTGTTCACACATTTTAAACAGGAAATAGTTGAACCTGTCTAAAGATGTTAAGAGTCAGGGACTAGACTAATTAATGGGCAGGCTGTCATAATGAGCGCAATATTAACGCTAATTTGTTTGCTGATGCTCAACTGTTTTCATCCTGTGCTTGGAGACAAACCTGTCAGATAACACAGATTTAATTTAACTTGAAGACAGAGTGAGCGAAAAGCTGCACACTTCAGATTGTGTTTGTTGCTTATATGTCCACATCAGGCACGCTGGCTGGCTGCACAGATCTTTGTTTGGTTGTCATCCACAGAGCTCCATTGTTGTCCCCCGTGTCTGTGTGTAGTGTGCAGTTAAAGTCCATTCATGAGCCTGAGAGTGCATCATCAGCACGCCATAGCTTTAATGTATGGAGTTCCCCAAAGAGGGCAAGTGCACTTGAGTTGCATTACTGCACCAGTGTGTGGACCTGGTATAGTCATAGATTTCTCTCAACATAACGGACGGTCCATCTCTTAACCTCTGGTCAATATTATGCCATTATTGGACCACGTCTTACTAATCTCCTCAGTCAATATCGCAATAGGGCCATTCTTAAGTGCATTTTCTGATCTCATTCATGAGTGGGATAGTAGTTAGTAAGGGTGTGTGCTGCTGCTTTGTGTTTGCTGTGGATAATGGCAGGATGAGGAAAGGCTGTGATTAGGCTTGTTGGTTTTGGAGTGCATAGGTGCCAAGTAAATGCAGGTGTAAATGTCAAATTTACTCTCATGTTCTGCAGCTTTTACCACAGAAGGGATTATTCCCTTTAGCCACACATTCAGTTCAGGACTCACATTGAAGAGATTCATACATACCCTGAGTCAGCTCTGCTTAAAAACACACCTGTACCTCAACTCAGAGTTTGTTATTGTACCACCATGTGTGAGGTGGGTGTTGTTTGATATAGAAACAGCCAGAGCAAATGAACCAGGACTGCAGTGAAGCAGAATAATAGCAATATGTGTATGTAAGTACAGTTAAGTATGAAACATAAGTAAGAATACAGGCTGGACTTTTTATATCATGCACTTTTTATATCACCACACCAATTATTTCGCAATCAGTATTACACAAGAGTAAAAACAGTGCGTAATCTTTCCTGCTAGCAAGATTTCGAGATGCAAATTAATGTTAAAACTGAGACACTAATAGTAAATCCAGCTAGGTTTGAAACAAGGTTAAGACACTGAATTTGGTGGACAGTGTTTGCACTAAAATGTCACCCTGATAGTCGTCTCATTTGAATACAGTGAAGCTGATCTTGCTCTCTGTCTGATTAGTCTTTCTGTCTCATATGCAAACTATGGTTTCACTGTCAGCTGTTAAATGTGCTCTGTTATCTTTGCAGTAGTGTTACAGTCAGTGAAGGGATCCAAGTTGTGACTCAGTTGTTCATGGGAGTGTCTGACGTCTGCTGCAGCTTCTGCTGGAGACACTGCGCACTTTGTAACCATGTTGCATAAGTTAAAAGTGTTTGTGTTTGTGTTTATATGTGCCAGGTGTGGTGGTGAGTCCATGGAGAAGCAATCATCTTCAGGTAGAGCAGCGCTGGAGGAGAGTAAAAGCCTGGTTGAGGTAAGCAGCCTATTCATCAACTCAAAACTGATGTCGCATATTATAATTTATTTGAGGGGAAACGCTTTGCAGTGAAATGAAATGCATGTTTCTCTGGAGATTTCCATTTTGTCAGGGATAAGTGTTTCTGCTGTCGTTAGCTGGCCAAATGTGCTCCCAAATTTTGCATCCAGAGCTGAAAATAAGTCTTTTTCACCGCAGATATTTTGACTTGTCATAGCAGGAAGAGCACATGTGTAACTAATTACATTAACGATGCCTCACTTCCATCCAATTGCTCCAGTCAGCCATTCCAGCAAACCAGCATGCAAACTAGCAGCTGCTGCTAATCTCAACGGAATACAGTTTTATTGATTACACCCGTACTTTTCCGACTATGACATGCCAAAATGTCTGCCATGAAAAAGGGCCACTCCTCCGTTTTTACACATCAGATAGACATAGACAGATTTTGCAGCTGTTGCGTATCACTGATTATCAGTTATAAATATACCACAGCCTTCTTCTGTATGACCTCGCTAGAATTAACCAGAAAAGAGGATACATTTCAGACACCACTGTGGGTGCAACAAGCAATATTAGGCTGCAGAAATTAAGCACCTGCCACTTCAGCAGCTTAATAAAGATGAATAAACAATATACAGTTAACTGCACAGAGTCTGCAGCCACAAACACACATTAAACCAAAGGGAGCTGCACAGTTTTTGCACACACAATTTAGGCAACGCAGGGGTTGTTGACTTCGCTCTCTGTGGTTATTGTCCTCACCTGTCTCTGAAATCCTGTTCTGAACCTTGTGCACCACCGAGTCCTTAACAGTCTGCTCTTGGTTCAGCTTCTTTGCTTGTCCATTGGCAGTTCATAGCATAACCAGTCCTCTCACCCTCTCTCCCAATGCGCTCCTCGAACTTCAAACATTTTGAGCTCAAAGAGGCTCTGCAGCCCCAACTGTGACAGAAATTGTCAGAAACAGCAGAAAGTCCTCACACACCTCTCTGAAGGAAGACCTTCATAAGCAATGTAGCAAAACACAGACGTCACTGCTGGAGGATCCACTGTGAGGATTTAGCCACCAGAAGCCCAAAATGATTCAAATTCATTTTTCACATTTTACCAGCTACAGTTTAAATTTGATGGCATAAAATGACGTCTTAATTAAAGTCGGCTGTGTGGTTAATGGTGTCCCGTCCTCTTTCAGATCTCTTGGATGATCTAATCTAATTGTTTGTATCTGCACTGCAGGATGTTGGAGTGCTGAGAGGTGCTGAAGGTGGAGAGGCGGATCCTCAGACCCCGAGGAAGAGCAGCTCCTCTCGCTGCTCACGCAAGAGCTTCCGCCTGGACTACCGGCTGGAGGTAAAAACCCCACTTCCCATCATCCTCCTGTCCCCTAAAACCTCTCTCCTCTTCCGCCTTCACCTCAGCTCACCTCAAACCTCCTCATTTCCATAAACTCCTTCCCTCAACATGCCGTCTCTTCACTTCTCTACCTGCTGTCTTAACCTGACCTTTGAAATGCCCTTCTTTAATGGCTAAAAATATATTCTTTTTCTTTAATTGCAGGAGGAGGTGACAAAGTCCTGTCGGGACAAACATGGCCGCTGGACCAATCCCTGGCCCACATGGCGGTTTCCTTCCTACACCACCCTGCTCAGGTTCCTGCTGTTGGATAAAAACCACAGCAATATACCTTCTAGTAAAGAGGTTGGTAATTGTTACACCAAAGGTTTGCTATGCTGTATTAAAGTCATGCATCACATTTGTTTAAGCGGATCTATGTATTTTTCTTGTATTATCCCTCTCGTGATCGGTATTAGAGTTCATATACAGTATTTCTCATTACTGTCAGTAGAAACATTTCCCTCTGTCGACTCACAGTAAATACAGCACAGCTCCTGGTGGAAACCTCGCTGAGCTCAGTCAGAGCTTAACAGGCTTCACAGGCTGCTTTCACACAGCTGTAGAAAAATGTTTAACCCCTTAATTGCACAGATTGCACATTGTTTTGTTGTGTAAACCCAGAACGTTAGGGGATGTAAAGGCAGCTTTCACTATATTTGAGACAAATTGTGTGTTGTAAGTTTGTTGTTTTCACCGTAGAGTCGTTGCATTTCTTGAAACAAAAAGTAGAATCTCTAGTCAGCTGTCTTTCCTTTTGGTGTTGCCAAAAATTGAGGATAAATCCTGCAGACAGCAGCAAAATCATGTTAACTCGTGGGTCACATTTGCCAGAGTAGAAGACAGTGACTCTGTTATTAGGGTTAGAGGGGGATTATGATTCGCTTTTGAAAAGTATGATCAGACGAAGTCACAAGACTGAAATGTATCCCTGATAATCAGCATGTGGTTTTCTCTCTCCTCCCTCCTCACAGGCTCTGGACAATGAGCTCCCAGTCATGGAACCGTATTTCGTCCAGAACCCTGACCTCTCAGACTCTGGTCCTGGTCTGAGAGTCACCTGGCTGGGCCACGCCACGGTCCTGGTTGAAATGGACGGGCTGAATATTCTGACAGACCCAATTTTCAGCCAGAGGGCCTCACCGTTCCAGTTCATGGGGCCCAAAAGGTACCGAGGGCCCCCCTGCACTGTGGAACAGGTTTAGTACTTTTTGTTCTTAATTAACAGCACAGTATCTGACCCATTGTTTCTGTAGCTGCTTCATCATACACTCCTTTCTTTTCTTTAATCCTCCCACCAAACAGCTGCCCCGGATCGATGCTGTCGTCATCAGTCACTCTCATTACGACCATCTGGATGCTGGATCTGTGGCCAGTCTTAATGCACGCTTTGGAGGGGAGCTACGCTGGTATGTGTGTTAATCTGACTCACAGGATGGAGACTGTGGCTATAAGAGCCGAAGGGCCTGCCACAGTGCAGTAATATGAGTATGCCAGGATGTTGTATTAAGACCACATGTGTGTTTCACAGGTTCGTGCCCCTGGGTTTGATGGACTGGCTGATGAAGATGGGCTGTGAGAACGTGATGGAGCTGGACTGGTGGGAGGAGAACTGCGTCCCGGGTCATGACGACATCACGTTTGTCTGCACGCCCTCACAGCACTGGAGCAAACGCACCGCGCTTGACGACAACAAGGTAATGATTCATTACACTTAATAGTAATTACTGATGAGATTTTAGCTTTTAGGTATTAATTTATACACTTAATGGCTTTCTTTGGGTTCATTCAGATTATACAATAAGTACATAGATGTGTGTAATGTCACCACATAAATGCAACAGCTCAATGTTTGATTACTAAATAATGATTCTAATAGACAAATGGCAGTTTTACAGTTTTTATTTGGAGTTCAAAGCACATTCAGTACATAAACGTAGCTCCTTGTCTTGTTCTGTTTTCTCTCAGTCTTTATGGGGCAGCTGGTCTATTTTGGGTCCGGACCACCGGTTCTTCTTCGCTGGTGATACCGGCTACTGCTCTTCCTTCCAGGAGATCGGACGACGCTTTGGACCGTTTGACCTCGCAGCGATCCCCATCGGAGCTTACCTGCCCAGGTTCGGTACATGATACACACACACATATACACTTAGTGGCCACTCTATTAGGTACACCTATGATCTACTGCAATCCAATACAACAGCTGCCATAAATTCTGCCTTTCCAAAGTGGAAATGTTTAACTTCAGTTTATTACCAAGAAGGCTACAGTTAGTGGTGGTGATGTACTGGACTACATTGTATTGAAGTGTTTCTAATTTTTTGTCCTCCCTATTTACAAACATGGGGGGCAGAATATTAGAAGCGCTTCACTAATACAATGTAGTCCAGTACATCACCACCACTAACTGTAGCCCTCACAGTAATAAACTGAAGTTGAACATTTCCACTTTGGAAAGGCAGAATTTATGGCAGCTGTTAAATGTATTGGATTGCAGTAGATCATACAGGTGTACCTAATAGAGTGGCCACTCAGTGTAAAATGATACTGTATGTAATCATCTAAATTAGCATTGAATGTAAGATTACTGAACTGTTCTTTGTTTTTCAGGGATATGATGCAGGGGCAGCACGTCGATCCAGAAGAGGCGGTCCAGATTCACCAAGACCTTCAGGCCAAACAGTCTGTGGCCATTCACTGGGGAACCTTTGCTCTCGCCTATGAGGTAAGAGGACATAGTTACTTAGATTTGAGTCAGATGATAAGATTGATGCGACTCTCACATCTGTCCATGCAGTCATTAACACACAGTAAAATGTGCTTAACGTTGAGGGAGCATTCTGCTGAAGCTTAGTATTCATGTTAAGTCATGACCCATCATTAGATTCTGCAGCAGATGACATGATTAGCTCAGAATAAAGACTGGAGACGGGGGGAATGGCTAGCCTGGCTCTGTCTGAAGGTAACAAAATCTGCCTATCAACACCTCCGAAGCTCACTAATTATGTTATATCTCATTTGTTTAATCTCAAAGGAAAAAAAACTGTGTTAAAGTGATGATTTCTGGATCTACAGGAGACGATGTGCTTCCTGGAGTCTTTGCTGGCTTCCTGACAACCTCACTCTAGACATGACTGTGCCCATCCAACAAATAGTTCAGCACATCGTCTCCTGTAGATCCACGAATCATCATTTTAACACCGTTTTGTAGAGATTAAACAAATGAGATATAACATAATTAGTGAGCTTCAGAGGTGTTGATAGGCTGATTTTGTTACCTTCAGACAGAGCCAGGCCAGCTATTCCCCCTGTCTCCAGTCTTTATTCTGAGCTAATAATGTCATCTGCTGCAGAATCTAGTGATGGGTCATGACTTAACATGAATACTGAGCTTCAGCAGAATGCTCCCTCAACGTTTAGCACACTTCACTGTGTGTTGATGACTGCATGGACAGATGTGAGTGGCATTAATCTTATCATCTGACTCTTGACAAGAAAATGAATTACCCCAAATCGCAAACATTCCTTGAACACACAAGCATAAACAAATGGAGAACAAAGCAAACAGAGGTTCATCTACTTGTAATAAGTGAACACTCAACTGTCAGTTTATTAGGTACACCTAGCTAGAACTATTGCAGTCTAATCCAGCAGTCCTGCGGTGAATGCTCCCTTTAGGAAGACATAATGTTCAGTTTGGGTTGAAACTGTTTTCAAAGGTGTTGATTGAACCTCATGATCAGTGAGCAGGCTGCAGTTTGTGGAGCTGTTGAATTAGTTTGCTTTATACTGACTGGTGTTTCTATCATTTTGTCCACCCCATTTCTATGAGTGAGGGTAGACTAAATAACAGAAGCACCTCTCAGTATAAAGCACCACAAACTGCAGCCTCAACAATGATCATGAGGTTCATTCAACACCTCTTTGAAAACGGTTTAACCCAAACTGAACATTATGACTTTCCTGAAGGGAGAATTCACTGCAGGACTGCTGGATTAGTTCTACTAAGGTGTACCTAATAAACTGACAGCTACACTTAGTTTGTTACAAACACATTTTACCATCACTATTCTAAGTCACAGTAGCTCAGAGAGGGACATGAAAGCTCGAGCTCTACAGGGATAAAAAGCGCTCTGACGCTCTGTTATGTTCTGGTAATACAACATAACAAAGGTGCCATTGTTTGTTAAGCTGCATGACTATTTCTGCAGCTCACACAGTTTAACAACCTGACAAAAAAAAACATGCTGAACTAAAATTAGCCTGTCTGAAGCCTGTGTGTGGCGACGCCCGTTCACCTTGTCCCTCCTTCGTGCAGTTCTACCTGGAGCCGCCGGTCCGTCTCAGAGAGGCCCTGGAGCAGAAAGGACTGAGGCCAGAGTCCTTCTTCACTTTGCATCACGGGGAGTCTCGCCTTATAGCTTCACAGGAAGGAGACGTCTTCAACTGATCCTCTCTGTGGCTGAAACAGAGAGCAGAACATTTTACTCACCATGCATAGACGGACTTCACTGATTTGAGTTTGAAATGCATATATGTATGCAGTTTATATACTGAATGTTGTCAGTGCTACCTACAGGAGCCGAGACTCCACTCTGATGTTGAATGTTGGCGTCAGCTCTTCGTGCTGGAACAGTGTGCTAAATGTGTAGTTCAAGTCACAAATACAATTTAAATCCATATAATAAGATTTGTATGAGTGTAACACTGCGAGACAAAAGAGCACAAGTAACAGAAAATTTTATCCTGAAGATAAAAGTGCCAGTTTTTAGAGATTTCTGCAGCTAAAGATTGTTTCCATGAGGTGATAACTTCAATTTTGGAGCACATTAATGTCAAAAAAAAAGATTTTTATGGTGTTCACGCAGCTTCAGAGGCTTTTAAGCCCACTGAAAAGAAATCTGCACGCATGTGTCATCAGTTGGTGTAAACTTTACAGTCAAGAGGCCAAAACATGAAAGGAATTCTTCACAGTGACATTAATAAAATGCAACAGGAATTAAACTGACATGGAGTAGCTTGTGGCACATTAATGTAGTAAGCAGGGCTCTTAAATAGAGAAATTAAAGGGAGTAATTTGGGTTTTTTGAAGTGGGATAGTATGAAGTACTTAGTCATAGTCAATGTGATACCTACAGGACATGGCAGCTGGCACACACTCCGTTTGGAGTAGCAGCAAAACATACAGCCACCAAAAAAAAAAGCCACTTAAAAAAATCAGTATCACTTTCCATGTATGCTGTTTTTAGATTATTTTCACAGATTCACCTTCTGGTCTGACAGTTCCAGTGGAAAACTGAAGGTGTCATGTCTGCTGATGCTCTCTTCAAAGCCACCAGACTCCTTTGACAAAAACAGTCATTTTACCTCGCAGTGCACAGGAGTCGCTGCTCCGCTGCTGTTGATCCGTTAGTCTTTGGTGTCATTTTGTGATTTTGGTGTTTTAAAAAGGGTTGGTTCAGAACCAACAAGCCACACAATGACACAACCAAACTAACGTATCGAGGCAGCGGCAGGTCGGCAGCTCTGGTGTTCTGGAGGTAAAATTACTGTTTCTGTCAAAGGACTCTGGTGGCTATGGAGAGAACAATATAACTGCTTCAGTCTCCCATTGGAAAGAGCTGTCTGACAGCAGGGTAAAGCACTGAAAACATACTAAATATAGCGTATGCTTAACTGACTCTGATTTCTTTTGGGGGGGGGTGTCTATATGTGCTTTGCTGCTGCCCCACACTGGGGGCATGCTGAGCGTCGTCTACTGTAGGTGACACACTGACTATGGAGAAGTGCCACATACAACCCTACTTTAAAAAAAAGTGAACTGTTGTAGGTGATGTTTGTGTGTGAGCCACAAACCTCTGGTGTGAAGCTGGACTGGAGACTGCAGACGCTGATGTCGCTTCATGTTGACACACAGCTGGACATCCTGTAATATAAAGAGGATATTAGAAACTTATTTAGAATAGTGATTTTCATAAGACTGGTGCTAGGCACAAAGGTTTTCTCTGAATGTACTCTGGCCAACCCAAAACTAGAGGAGACGCAGAAATGTTAGACGTCTGTTTTTGTTGTCTGTGATTTGAATCCCACTGTGTGCTAATAGGAGCTGTGGGATGCAGTCAGAAGCTGAGCTGGGTTCAGCTTCATGCTCTGCAAATGCTGTGTTTGTTCCCGCTTCAGACGTTTGTGTTTGATGCTCTGAAACCACAGCAGATGTTTCTCTCTTTGCTTATCGGTGTGATCACATTCTCACTCACGTCAACGGATGTATTTGCCTCAGAAAGCAACAGTAGAACTGTTTTAATGTTGGAGTGATGTTATTTTGGATTGTTTTTGTTTTTTTAATGCTGGGTCTGTAAAGCCAGAATGTACGAACAGTCGACAGCACAATGTGTTCATTTAGCAGCCTGGTTCTAGCTACAAGGCCAGACTGTGCTAACTGTGGTTTACACTTGATCCCTGTCACTGAATTACTCATTAAATGTAACTTGCATATCAAACGTGTTTGTTTTTAATGTACCTTGATGTTTACTCTTCTAACATTACTGTTTTGTCCTGAGGCAGTAGATCCTAGCAAGTAGTATAAACACATTATTTATACATTGTTTCTTACCCGAAAAGTACAGTAAGTACAACTGTGCTGAACATTAAATGCACTTTAAGGATATTGAAGCCACTATGTTCAGGATTTTTCTAAATTTGCAACGTTGGCGCCCCCAAGTGGCGGAATAAAGGCACAGGCAGACAGCGCTTAAAGTCTACATTAAAAAATGGAAACGAGGCATCAAGGCTCTGCCCATAAATTGGCTAAATAAAGTCGAAGTGAGGTTAGATTTACTTCTACAAAACAACTGATAACAAAAAAATTGTAAACGAATCTCAATAACTTGTTGGATTCTTATGCATTTTAGGGAGAACCTGCAGTCTGTACTGAGTTTGTTGATCTACGAACTCAGACGCTGACTGGTTTTATTCACTACAACAACAAATGGTTTTCTGTATGTCTCATTAGTCCCTCTAATTAGTGTGCATAAAGTGCACTTTTACTCTATATAGACAGCGAGGCTACAAACATCTGATGATCTCACAGAACATGATGCATTGCTGCAGATTAAACCAATCAACAGTATATAAAGTAATTAAAATGAGCTCAACCTCAAACATCTACAGCAGTAAAATGAAGCATACACATTAATGCAGCAGTAAAATACGGCAGATATAATAATAAAACACTGACAGGGAGCATTTTACTGCACTATGAGTACTTTTACTTGTAGTGGAGTATTTTCATAGTATAGTATTAGTAGTTCTACTTAGGTAAATGATCTTTGTACTTCTTCCACCACTGGTAGTAGTAGCAGCAGCAGCAGCTTAATAGTAATAATCATAATCATCATCATCATCATCATCATCATCATCAGAATAACAATTATGATTATTATTGTTGTTATTATTATTAACTGAGCAGAAGGAACCAAAGTCAAATTTAGGAGGAGAATAATCTGTCGCTTTAATTGAGGAGCTTTTTCTAAGCCTTGCTTCAATCCTTGCTCAGCTACGCAACTGAAAAACTGAAAAAGAGGAATCATCCAAACAAATGCGAAGGGATCAGCTGCTGGTTAAGGCCAAACACCAGGCACCAACTTAAACTCAGTGAGTTAAATCAAAGGGAAAACTCGTTTCTAGTCCACAGTGTGACTCTGACCATTAATGCACAGCGAACAGAAGAACTTTACAAGTCAATCCTGGAGAAACAAGAGACTAAAACAGATTCATCCAAACCTGCTCTGGAGGTCGGCGCTGCTCAGAAAACCCTCCATGAAGCAACAGTCCGGCATCTTCGTCCGCTTCACTGCTGCGTCTTCTTTTCAGGACACAGAAACTGGAAAAAAAAACATTTTAAAAAGTGCTTTTCTTCACTCACTCGTCTTTCCATCTCGCCTCCATGTTGCTGTGCTGTTAGCGTCCCCTCGCCGACGGCTCACAGGTGTGTCTAATTGATCTCACCTGTGTCTGATTGCATGGAAACACAAGCCTGCAGTGTGAAGGGGGCGACACAAGGTGGCGCTGTCTGCAAACGTTTCTCATCCTGCCTTCAAAAATACGGACGTGCATCAAAATACAGTCTGATATTGCTGGTTTAAATCAAGGATTTCATAAGAAATAATGTGTTTCTGCAGAGTGTGGGCAGTTATTAAGCTACAAAAGGCTGCATTCATCCACAGACTGAGAGTGTTTGTGGCCAGCCTGGTGTGATTTTCTCCCATTAAAGTCACATTAAAGGTTGTTTAGAGAGATTTGGTGGAGAACACACTGCAGTGTGAGGAGAGCTGAGCTGAGTCAGCGGTGGGAAAAGCCCTGTATGTTCCTGTGAAATTATCTGATTAACATCAAAAACACCAAATCCAAACTCTCCCCCTGGTCCCTTACAGAGGCCTTTGTCAACACCACCTCAGGTACATTTTGACTAAGACATTTCTTCATGAAAACGTCTTATGAATCACACATCCTCTGAGCTGACGCAGAGGCGAGTTTCAGTGACGATTTTCACTCGACAGGAAGTGGGAGGAAGAGGTCCAAGGTTTGAAAACAGCTGAACGCAGGCGAAACAATGCCGGCTGTTATCTTGTTGACAAGCTGCAAAGGCTGACTTCATCATCATATATTTCATTATATGTCTTTCTTAAGACCAAGCGGAACTCTGATTTCACTGAATGAGCGGCGGCTTTTATTTTGATGGTACGAGAAAAGATGGATTTGCTCAAATATCAAAACAGCAGAAAATAATGGGATGGGAAATGTGTCGCTGATCTCATGTAGACGAGGCCTAAAAGCCAAAAAATGTCATACTGTTTATCTGAATCATTTCCAGCACCTTGTCCCCTTCAGCTGGTTTACAAACACATCTCTAAATCTACTCCCAATACAGTTTATAAAGACAAAACTAGTTTCATCTTTGTGTAGCATCAACATTTTCTCAAGTACTGTACTTAAGAGCAGTTTTGAGGTACTACCATTTTCTGCTAAAAACTAAAAATCAACTAATGAATCAATGTATTATTATAGAATAAACTACCCAGCAATAAATAAAGTGACTAAAATGAGCTCTGCCTTTACCAGCTGTAACATGAACACATGAATGCATCAGTAATATGATATATATTATTCTGACAGGGGCCATTCTGCTTTTTTACTTTCGGTACTTTGAATGCAGCACTTTTACTAAAGTAAAAGTACGTCTTCCACCACATCACTGGTTTTGACTGGTAGTAGAGGAGCGGAATCCAACAGGTTTAGACTTCAGTGCCACACCAAGTGCAAAATTCCTAATATTTTAATTATCAATTACGTTCATCCAATCATAAAGAAGCATCACTGGTCAAACTGGAGCGTTTCTATTACATTTGAAATGTGAAAAGTTTGCATTTGACGGTTAAAACAGTTTGAAAGTCAAGTGATTTGTGTGACTGTGGCTTCTCAAAGAAGGCCGGAGCTGATGGTTTCCACAGGGGGCTTACACTTAAAAAAAAAGCCAAATTGATAGTTTCACCAGTCAACATGAGGTCAGGCTTCTTATAAAAATAATTCAGTTTGAAAGAATCCCTGATGAGCCTCCGTAAAACAGCAGGAGGCGTCACAGGAAGTGAGGAATGGCTCAGCATCGCCGTGCATCTGTGTGTGTGCGTCACGCCACACTCTGCTGGCTGCTGCCTCTGCTGTGCGTCGACCCTCCAGAGCAATGCCTTGAGAAGTCCAGAAAGATGCCGTCGTGCTCCGGCTCGGAGTCCAGGGACTCCAGGACGTGGTCCATCATGATCTCCGGACTGGACGGGGGGCTGGGGCCGGAGCTCGTGTCCTGAGCCAGCACTCTGGAGGACGCCGAGGAGCCGGACACCAGCGAGCCCGTGCAGTGTGTGTCCTCGCCGGGGGAAGGCTCGGGGAGGATGCAGGGGGAGTGATGCTGCTGCTGGAGAGGGTGGCCACCTGAGGGGCTGTCAGTGTCTCTGGGCTGGGGGTCCTGGTTGGAGGTCACAGTGTCTGCACAGAGGACAGCAGAAGTTTCAGAGTTAAACGTGTGAATGATCTGTGTGAATGTGAAAATAATCGATAACTGCATCTGAAACAGTGATTTGCCTCTTGTGATCTCAGTGTCGCCGTACCTGAAAGTGCAGCAGAGGCTGTGGAAGCTGGAGAGTGGTTGGCGAGGCTGGACGTGCTGGTGTTGTTGGTGGCCGTGGTCGTGGATTCAGCCACAGAGCTGCTCTCCTCCAAGCAGGACGTCATCTCAGAGACGGAGTGCCGTCTGATACCTGCGCCACCTCCGGCAGAGGAGTCCACGTCATACTCCACCACAGGGGTCAGCATGGGGACGTTGTAGCTCTTAGAGCGTACCACTGGGTTCTTAGTGACGGGGGAGCTGCCTGGTTTGGAGGGCCAGGAGCGCTGCAAACGCTTTTCTGGAGGGAGACAGAGAAAGATTGCTTGAGGACTTTGATTACTTTACAATTAAAGATAGACGACGAGTGCAACGATCACTTAAACATAAGGGATAATGGTACTTGTAACATTTAAAAGCACTTTCAATGTGCATCACCACACACACACCTAACAGACAGGAGGAGCAGTGCAAATTAGCGGATCCATCTCTGGAATACAAGCCATGAGTGCCAAGGTAGGGAGAGACCACCTTCTGGATGAGAGACTCCAGGCGAAGGTAGTCGTCGGTCACACCTTTGGATTCATGGACTCCCTGCGTGAGACACACACAAACACGCACACACATGCTAGTTGGTTTAAGCCAGTAATTGCTGCTTGTTGGCCAGCGGGAATGGAAACTTTAAAAGCCATGAAAAAGGTTCATTTTGGCTTTCTGTGATTTGATCAAACACTGTCGGTCACCCCGAGTGGAATCAGAGGTAATGGGGTGACAGCTGCTGACGGGAGACACACTATGCTTCTGTGGACACGGAAGACAACATGAATGAAACGGAGTGTTGAGTGAATTTTGTCCCAATTTTAGACTTTCATAAACACGCTCAGATTAGAGTACAAAGAGTGTGAACTTATTGTTGGATTAAACTTTACGACTTCAACGTGTAAAAGACGCTGTTTCCTGTTCCTGTTTTGTCAGTTAGAATGATGATTATAAGAACCAGATTAAGTCACTGGGGAGAGGGAAAAAAGTTGATGAGTGAGCGTGCGGTTATCTGAAAAAGAATCTGAAATCTGTGGTAATGGTAGAAAAAAGGTGTAAAAGTACAGGGAACCTCTGATCCTCTGCTTCCTGACTCAAACCCAACAGGTTTTGGATCAGACCATTTTGCAGCATTAAGTTCAAATGTAATTAATCAAGCAGTTTCTTTCTCTGCATTCATCTCTTTGTCTGCTTGTTTCATTTGTTATAAGTAGATCTGCAAGTCTACTGCAGAGAAAGAGACAATGGGCAAGCTATTAGGTAATAATAAGGCAATTATGGATGAAACTGAGCAAAAATATTGGCCTGGGTCTCATGTCTTATTCCAGTATTTAGTCCAATATTCACTCTCTCATCATGTTCACCTGCTAGCTGCTGACTAGACTGACTGAGCAGGAAGCATACATGAGGTGAGCTGTGAGACTGAACTTCCACAGCAATGGTGCAGTGACACAAGAAATAAGCCAAACTATGATGAACAGCAGAGTGAGGTGATCATTCTTAAGATTAGAGCAGCTTTAAAGAAGCGAGTATGGGCCAGGTTTGAGTCTCAGGTTGTGTTAAATACACGGGAATAAAAGGGCCGCTCCTGCAAAGGGAAGCTTGCAACTTTGCGTGCATTTGTCTGCATACAGGGTGTGGAGTCCTGTTTGTTGCAGACGGGTCGTCTGGTTTCATTGAGCCCAAGTAATTGCTTCAGCACTTAACAACTCAGAGCCATGAAGAATACCAAGGAAGAATTTTTCTGTCTGAAAGGTTAAAGCTTACTCGTTTGGTCACCTCGTGCTCGGCTACATGAATTCAGAGCGCTTGAAGACATCAAATATTATCTTTTTTCCTCCCTTTAAATGATGGATTCAGTTTGAGTCACGACCACAATCCAAATTTTCACGCAGAGGGGTGTGATACATATGGACCTCACTCCAAACTCCTCAAATAACAAAGGAGAGCTCAATCAAATTTCAGTACTCTGAATCATTGAGACCATACATCAAAACCACAGCACAAAAACACACCACATAAATAGACCAGACTTCATGAACTGGCGTCACAGAACAAAAGGGAAATTACTAACAGATGACACAAGACGCAGAAAAAAACAGCAAATAGTCAACGCTGAATTTTATCTCTTGTACTCTCTACCTCTTGTCTTAGCTTTTCTGAAAGCTTTTATATCTGCTACCCGAGCTGCTTCTCCCTTCCTCACCTCTGCTTTCTGTTATGGTATTACTCAACAATGACTCTGCAGTACATGTCTGTACACAATGGACAAAACAGGAAAATAAATACACCCTTTTTTTTTTATTCTTGAGTCTTTCTTACTCTTGATACCGTCCTCTATCTTGCCGTCTTGCCCTCCCTCTGTCTGAGCCTGGAAGCGGCAGATTTGGGTCAGTGAGTCACTACAATGATGAAGCAAACCACACAGAAGCAGACTCAAAGTTCACAGCCCCAGACACACCAGAGAGCACACTCAATACACTAGCATTCACTCCCTGACCAACATCTTACTGAAAGGTTTTTGGAAGATTGATTGGCTTTGATTGGTCGTTCCACTGCTCAAGACACAGTAAAGACTCTGATCCTGCAGGAGCCAAATGTTGTTAACTAATGCTAGCTGAAGTAAATAATGCTAGCTTAAACATCCATTACACATGGTGTAGACAGACCAATTTTGTGATTACATGGAGGACAGTGTAAACATGGACACAAATCTACAGACACAGGCAGGGTGCAGAGGGCACTGAGTGGTCATGGGAAGATTACTGCGCTCTGTGTTCCCACTGAGATTACTTCCTGTGAGATCCCTTCGCAAGACAAAACTCAGCAGCTCTCTGCGCCCTCTCTGCTCCTCTTTCCCCATCTGTTGTCATTTACCCTCTTCGCTCCCCCTGCATCAGTCATGGATGTTTGTCTGCGAAAGCTGTGTGTTTGAGGGTGTGTGTGTGAGGACGAGAGAGATGGCGTGAGAGACTGTAAGACGAAGAGTGTGAAAAGGAAATAATAAGGAAAGAGGTGTTGGGTGTGTGTGTGTGTGTGTGTGTACCTGCAGTATGAGCAGCATCTGTATGATAGAAGGAGGAACTCTGGCTCGGGGTCGAGCCAAGGCTTCGTCCAGTTTCAGGTTGAGGGTGATGATGTTCCTGAAGTGGAGCAGAGCCAGCTGACGCACTGATGGCTCCTTTCCCTGAAGACACACACACACACACACACACACACACACACACACACACACACACACACACACACACACACACACACGTGAACACAAAGCTTTGTAAGGACAATACACTCAGCGTGTGAGTGTGCGTATGTGTGTTTACCTGCACGGGATAGAAGATGGCCTGCAACATGGACAGAACATCACAGAAGAAGAAGTCCCATGTGTCGGCCAGGGAGTCCAGTAACTTCTGACCTATAACACACAAACAGACAAACAATAAGGAGAGAGCCACAAAGCCAAAGACATGACATCAACAGGACATGCAGTCAACAACAGCTCATGTGCTACGGTGTTTTGGAAAAATCTCAGCATCATAATTTAGAAATGTGTCACCTGAGAACTTATTATAGTTATTATTAAGGAGGTTGGAGTCCTTAATTCGGTGCAAATCATACATAATGTCCATAATGTTGGACATGACAGAGCATCTTGGTAATTAGGGGTTGTTAACTTGGGAATTACAGTATTAAAAATGTTAGCTTTAGTGTGACATTGTGAAACAAATAAAATGGATAATGCAAAAGAATATCAAACTGCAGACTTCTTGGGTCTGAGTTTGTCTCTCAGCAGCTTTTGTCATTTGGTCAAGAACGTTGGCCGAAACACAGACTTTGTTCGCTGATGCAAATTTGATTTTGCAGCACAGATCTGTGCAGGAATATTTATTTGCGGTCGTTTGACGTGAATCATCACTTCCTGTCTGGTTGCTGTGACGACAGCTCTGAAAATCTGTCACATTCAGTGTGTGTGTGCATGTGTGTGTGTGTGTGTGTTTTATAATTTCAAAGGTGCCTCAAATAATGGTGACACATTAACCACAACAGAGAGAACAAATTGACTTCAGTGTCTTGTTCTCACCTCCTCAATGGCTTGCTCTCAGTGTGACTGTGTGTGTGTGTGTGTGTGTGTGTGTGTGTGTGTGTGTGTGTGCGCGTGCGCATTTGGTGTTCGGGTGTGTACCGCAGAGAAATGTCCTTCAACAAGACTGAGGGTGGAGAGATAAAGCCATGTTCTCACAGTTCAAACTAAAAGTTCAAGGGTTAACTTAGCATCCAGAATTTTAGTCAATTATTGTTTTTCCCTGCTAGACTTGTGACTTTTGTCACATTGAGATAAAAACTCTTAACGTTCATCTCTGAGTTTCCCTGAAATGACTCACTGGCTCTGTGAACACTTCTCACCAAAGCCAGGAGACAACGTTAATTTGTAACTAAGCAAAATTCAAATTTTGGGGCATAACAAACAGAGTCTTGATTATCACAGAGAAAAATCTGATGTTTTCTTAAAGGTTAATCAAATTACATTTTTCCCAGAAACAACAAACAGAACAGCAAAAACAGCTACACAAACACTATGAAGGAGAGGACTTAGATGGAGTAAGACGGTATATGTAAGTGATCTGAATGAGTGGTTGCAGGTGTGTCTGTGAGAAAAAATGATCTCTGACCACATTGCTGTTGTAGCCAGTGCAGGAATAGATGCATTGAAGATGGAAGTAAAGCACTAAGTGTTGAAGGGGAGTTATTGTTTTGATTTTAAAGATATGTACCCATGACAGTATGAGTGAGATATAGTCAGAAATACAGAATTTCTGTTTGACGTTCTTCATTTGATCACAAATGACCAAATACCGTGAGCCTCAGCTGCACTTTGTGTTTAGTGCTAATGAGGAAATAGCATAACTTTCTCATAGCTTGCATGTTAGCATTTAGCTCAAAGCACCACTGTAACTAAGTGAAACCGCACAGCTAGCATGGCTACAGAGCACAGGCTTATGTGTAAGGCTGAAAGCATGGGGTATGAAATGACAGCGATGTTCTTCATATGTTTTTGTTCTTTTTTCCCCTGCTTTTAATGCTTGTCCTTATTTATCAAGCTCTTGTTTAAAGGGTGGCTCAGACATCAATAAGTCTCAATTATATGTTCTGTCTGAAAGTGTTTGTGGTGGCAAAGGGGGAACTATTTTAGCATGCTGTTAACATTTATGTGTGTGTTTGTGTGTACCTTCATAGAAGCGGATCTTGTCTCTCAGTATGACCATGCCTTTAGTGAGCAGCTGGTTCTGAAGGTACTCAGTGAAGAAGGAGCCCAGCTCCGTCTTCAGCAGCTGCCTGCAATAAACACGAGTGCATACACAAACACATCACACACCATCAGTAATACCTCCTACAAACATGAACCAAAACTAATTAGTTCTCATGCTCCGGAGAGCCGCAGTGTTTAAACAGCAGCAGACTCAGGAAATTAGAAAAGATGTTCACACTGAATACAAAGGCTGCAGCAACATCTGAACATTTCAGCAACAGGAGTTTCCACTGATAAGCCGTTAACACTGACAGATTAGTTTGACGACTCACTAGAAAGTTTGACCTTTAATCTCTGAGAAGCACTAAAGCATCAATGTGCAAATGTAGGCAAACACAGAAAAATCCAGTTTTACAAAAGCTTGTCTCCTCATGTGTCGTGAACCTTTGATGTTTTTCAGCTTGAGTCTACTCACCACCCCAGGCCATGTTAGCCTGGTCCTCTCTGGGAAGATCAACCATCACCGTTGCACCAAGTAATGCATGTGTATATATGTGTGTGTGTGTGTGTGTGTGTGTGTGTGTGTGTGTGCAGTGTAATATTTACTGCACATTACTGGAGTCAGTTTTGACAGCACTGTCTCAACTGCCCTCAGCTACACCGTAATTAAACACACAACAGTGACCCCTCTGTAACCTCCACCTGCCTTTTTCCCATTTAAACAACTTTAAAGTGTTTCAGTGGACAGTCAACAGCGGCAACAGACAAAAACATTATGCAGCTGAGAGCGGTGCAACAACAACAATCCCTGAGCATGTGTTAATGTTTCAGTAAAGACTAAATTTAGCATGCTGAAGCTGCCATTATGTGTATTTGAGCGTCTTTGCTGGCAAGAAATCCAACGCTGCAGCAAGAGAAGGTAAGAAATTACAAGAACACTATAATTTAGTCTCTTCCTAAAATACAAACCAGCTCGTTTGGCGTGCAAATGTGCGAAAGTCAGACAAATATAACAGAAAGTAACAGATGGAAAAGAGATGGATAGCTAACCTGACACCTTCATTCAGAGTGTAGAGTTCGTTTTCCCCAAGATCCTTCCTCTGGAAAACAGATATCACTGCGTTGTGGATGCTGGGAAGAAACACATACAGAAGCATTTAGTGGAAGAAGATACACCTTTTTGCACAATTGCAAACACACAACCTGGAGCAAACTGTGTTAAAGCCATAAAATCCAAAGTGTAAAGAAAGTAAAAGACAGCAGGAAACAAAAAAGGAGGGCATGAACTTGTATCACTAACAAACCGGCGAGCATTGTTCATGCAGACGTCCATCTCCAAACCCAGAGCAAACTGAGAGCTCTTGCTTTCCACTTGCCACTGTCTACTGTCAAATCAAGCTGAAACACCATCAAAATAACCAGAGAAAAGAGAGAGAGGACAGAAGAAGAAAAGGATCTATGAGGCAGAATGAGATGAAGAGAGTCGTGAGGGAGGGTTGCACATAAAAAGAGATCGTGATGGACCCTGAGGGGGGAGGGACAGTTAAGGTTGATGCTAATGTGCATGCATGTGTGTTTGCATGTGAAGGCTTGTATTCATGGCATGAATAATGGCACCAAAAGAGCTTTCTGCGAGTGGTGTTTATTCAAACATGGTACTGCTGAGGAAAAAAGTGTCCATGTGTGCAAACATACAGCTTACATCCAGTCAAACATGAAAGGTCAACCAACATGGTTCACGCTTCAGACCAACTACAAAAACACATGTCAATCTCTCACACTCTCACCTGTTCCAGGTGGCGTTGGCCCCGGCTCTTCTCTGCTGGGTCCCTTTGTCCTTGCTGCACTCCTCTGGCAGTCCTCCCGTTATTCCTCCCTTATCCCCTCCTCCTCCTCCTCCTGGAGTTTTCGCCTGCGAGAGGTCAGTCAAACTTGAGGACGAGCTGCTGCTCAGCCTGAGCTTGTTGTGGAGACTCCTCGAAATCCAAAAGACCGACAGAGAGAAATAACAATAAGCACAAAGTCCAGTCCCAATGAAAGTAGATAAAGCATTAAAGCCATGAAAACACAATGATAGGCGTTCTGTATTTCCTCAAAAGCATGTTCTCATGTTCCTGCTCTATCCTATATTAATAATCAAGGCACCGGACTGAACACATGAACCACAGAACAACAGCTAGAGAAACTCAAAGTCAGTAGAAAATCCAAAGAGAAACAGTACAACTGTAAGGTACAACTACTGTGCAACACTCTACCTGATTTTAATGGCACCATTAGCATTTATTGATGGGTGATTAGCTTTTATTAGCCATCTGTTAATGTTTACACAAGCTGATGCACTGTACTGCTTTGGAAACATACAGTTGAGGGGCAAGTATGTACAGGGAGAGTGATCAACCTACAGGAGGAAGATTTAAAGAGAGAAATTGGAGAGAGGAAAAAAATAGAAAGGGAGACAGGAGGAAAAAGTAAGACAGATGAGCGGGTAGAGAGTAAGAAAGGGGAAGAATGAGGAGGAGGGGAGGGATGGAGGGGAGGGAAACACAAGCTGAAAATGAGAGCAGAATATATAAAGTGAGAGGAAGTGAGGAAAGGTGCAGAGGCAGGATGAGGAGGAATAAAGAGGAGAGAGGAGGAGTGTGTAGGGAGGTGCAGGCAGAGGAGAGAGTACAGAAGAGGAACAGAGTACAAAAGTGTGGTGTGAAAGACGAAACTCAGGAGACAGAAAATGAAACTCGTGTAAAACTGCTAATATGTCAGGTGATGGAAAAATGTTCTCCTCTATGTACAGTGTACGTCTATTTATACAAGTCTATTTGTATTATGTATGCACTGTATGTATGCAGGCAAGTACAAGTACACACACTGCAAACTTCTTCATGTTACTGCTGCTTTGTCTCTGAAAAAACACACACACCCATTCAAACAAGCAAACCAGTAATTTCTGCCATATCTGAAAACAACACACACACACACACACACTTGCACATTATGTACTTACTCTAGAAACTGAAAAGGCACCACATATCCCCACTCCATGAGTGTGTGTGTCACACTGAACAGAACGACAGGTGGATGAAAGAAAAGATGAAGGTAGCGGAGGAGAAAAGGTGTCTCTATCTCACTCTTTCACAAACCCCTTTCATCATTTTCTTCTCTTGTTTCAGCTCTCTTTCTTCCACTTCTCCCACTTTAACTGTTTGTATTCTTCTCTACCCTCTTCTCTCTTTCTCCCTTTGCCAGTCTGTGCCAGTCGGTGACCATGTGACCCGGTGAGCTTTTGTGCCCGACGAACAAAGGAACCCTTTGAGGTTCAAGAGCTGCCAAGAGGGAGGGGAAGGATTTGAAGGTGACACACATTTTACTTCCTCCTCCTCTTTTTCTTTTTGTCTGTGTGAGGCCCAGGACAGAATGAAGTCGTATTCAAGTTATTATAATGGCCCAGTTCACTTATCACTGTTCACTATTACTTTATTCACCACCCTTGTCTGCTTTTTGTTTCCATCTGCTGTGGAATTATTTACTTTTCTTTGTTTTGAGTACATTTGTAAAGATTTAATGATTGAATTTAAATTGATTTGGGCACAAATGCAGGGGGGCAGAGACAAAGAAGGGGAAGAAAGGCCGTGGAAAAGAGAAGAAAGAGGGGACGGAAAATCAGAGGCATGTAAAAGAATATGGCAGGCAGGAGGAGAGAAGGTGTGTGTGCATGTGTGTGTTGCAGATCCGTCTGTCAACCTGGATCTTAGTTCAGCTCCACATAAATAGGTCAGTGTGAGAAACAGGAGCCCTGGGCTCACGCTCACACACACACACACGCACACACACACGTCTTGCGTCAAAATGAGGATGCGTTTCCGAATTCTCTCACAAAAGGTGCAGTGTTGTACCTGGTGCCACTGAATCTGCAGACACACAAATGTTTTCTCCTGAAGAATGATGAAGATGACGCAGAGCACATATTGGAGGCAGAAGACCGAAACTCAAACAAAAAGTATCTGGAGACGATCCCTCTGCTGATGGTCAAAGGGATATATTTCTACATTTGTGTAAGTTAGAGTACGCTGGTGTAAGCCGGAAGTTAGACGCTCTTTGTTTTTGGCTCTGAAGCAACAGGAAGAAAGAAAATGTTTTGGTCTAATTACTAAACAAAGGAGGATGAGGGGGATGTTTGCATGAATGACAGAATGAATGAGGTCATTCAGGAATGCATGTGAGTGTATGTGCGTGTTTTTCACTTTCATCTACCTTTGTGTGTGCCAAAGGACGGGGACAAAGAGAGAAAAAGAAAAAGTAGTGGAGCTGCAGTGACGCTGAATGAGCCCCGCTGGCTGAAGTGTGTGTGTGTGTGTGTGTGCGTCCTTACCTCCTAAACGAGCCCTCTCGTTCCATGTTCGCCTTGACAGACAGCTGCGACCTAGCGACCGCCCTGCAACCACCACCGACGAATCAGCATCTGAAAGAGAAAAGGGCAGAGTTACTGGTGGAGAACATCAAACAAAATGATCACCTGACGGAACAAACTTGATGGACTTTTGTTGAGCTGATTTTCTTGTTGGAACCCAAGTGAACAGTAGGAAAATCACAGGTGTAAGTAATAAAATGAACAATGGCTGAATTTGATTTAGCTGCTTCAGTTAATCGTTAATGTTATTATGAACACCTGTGCTTCTCCTACGACGTCAAGTCAACAAGTCTGTCGTGGAAAAAGTCCTATGGCAGCTTGATCAAACTGGAAGTGAAACCACAAACATCTACCTGATCATCACTATCATCAGTGAGTGTATGTGCATTATGAAATGTAATAAAGCTATAAAATAATAACAATAGTAGTGTGTTATCAGTAAAACTATCAGGAGCCCCCATCTTTACAAAGAACAAGATAAACACAGATACAGTCAGCTGGTGATGGAACGACGGGAGAAATGTATGCCCTCACTGTGATGTAATTAAATGTACAAAACATTTACAGATACTGTTTTTTAATAAAATCAGGCCCTTTATACCACTTTCCATGCTGTTAAAGTATGAGGTGCTGAGATGCCCGGCGGCCTGGTGGTTATTAAATGAGCCGTATCTCCACGTCCACGGTTCGATTTAGGCCAAGACCCTCACTGTCTGTCGCTCCACTACCTGTCTGTATATCGACTGGCACCACTAAATAAAGGCAAACTTGCCCCCAAAATAATAAATACATAAAAATTTGAGAAGCTGCAATGTGCTCTGTAAGTGTCACAGACAGACAGGCAGACAGACAGACAGACAGGCAGACAGACAGACAGACAGACAGACAGGCAGACAGACAGACAGACAGGTGTTTCCACTCACTGTCTAGCTAACAAGACATACTATTCTAATCAAATTACAGTAAAGTGGTTGACACAGAAATTTGATACTACCTCGAACTCAAATGCCCCGACTCACTGGCTCACACACACACACACACACACACACACACACACACACACACACACACAGATAGAATAACACCTATATCAGGCAGGTTTGTAGCACAGGGCCAAACAGGGTAAAGCTGAGGCTTCCTCATGACCTATATCACTGTCTTAACCAAAACAACACTTACGCTCTTCATTTTCTTTGCTCGACAGTTTTTTAAGCACATCTGTAAAATCTGTAGCATTAAGGTGTCAGACAATTATTTCACAGCTCCAGCGCTGGTTGTAGACTTTTGGTTGCAAAGCATGCATGCAAGCAAAGTTACATCACTAAAAGCTCTGCGTTGTCAAAACTGTTCTTATTTTCAGATGCACTGTGGGTGGGGTGTTGCTATGAAGGTCGCGGTGAAGTGAGGTCTTGATCAGGGTAATCGTGGTCTGTTCAGATAAAAACTGTAATGCGTTTGTCCGCTTGGCAAGTAATGGCTCTCCAGTGATTCAGACTTTACTTCCTGGATATTGTATTTGTCGCTGTGCAGTATAAACCATTAGCTGCTGTTGCCTGGCGGCTATACAGTTATATGCATTACCTGGTCTTTACTACTTATATAATTTCTATTATGTAGTTTCACTTGTAACTTCTCTGTGAGGTCTGTGCTCTTGAAATTTACTTCCTCACGGCATGGAGGATATTCTAACTTTCTATTAGAATCAGGACTCTGCAGAAGACGTCCTGAATTCAGACAAGCTGAGACCAGAAAGGGACCACTTTCAAGTAAGTTTTAGTATGGAAAAAAGTGAATGATATCATAGCCATGCTTTCTGTCTAGATGGATGTCTGTGTCACACGTGGCTGTGCAGAGGGAAATGTCTTTGGATTGAATGACACACACGCACCACGGCTTAATCCTGGTGCTGCAAGTCCTGCCGCCTGTCTTTAAATGTCTCTTCAGCCACACTCAGGGTGTTTAATGCCTTGCTTAAGGGCTCTTAAGCTGTTCTTACATGCACTGTGGTTATAGAAGCCTGAGAGTGCTTCTCATTCAGGCTCAGGCCAGATTTTCATGAGCAATCCAGGGATTGAAACCAGCGAGCTCCCACTCATGTAAAATCCTGACTTCTCTGAGTGTAAAGCCTCCTCCTCCTCCTCCTCCTCCTCGTGCCTCTCTCTCAGCAGACAGTTTACATTGTAAAGAGATATCAGGGACTACACTGCTGAAAATTAACACCCATAATCTGCTTCGACTTGATCGTGCACACCACACCATTCTGCAGAGTGGCAGCACAACGGGAAATTACCACCCTGCACCACACAAGTGCTAAAATAAGTGTCGTCTTTGTCTTGCAGCAGGTTTGTCTGCTCTACCGGCCTCTGGCAGAGAACCAAACCACAAGTTGGAGGTCCTGCAGCGCAAATCGCTTGTGAGAAAGCTCTCCAACCCTGACAACAAGCCTTCAGACCTGCCTCTTGTCTACCTGAAGGCAATACATCACCTTCAATGTACGCAATGGACATAAACGCTGGAGTATGGTGTATGAAGACAGGCATTACAGTAAAAACACTTAGGAGAGAAAATTCTCTTTAGGACATAATCCTGTATGGAGTTATAGTGGAAGCAGTGTTAGGTTATTTTGGGGATTTAAGACAACAGTAAACTAATATTTTATGCTGGTAGCTTACAACTGTCGAGAGGACAGTAAAGTTTGGACTGGGTTGATCGATTTTCACACAGTGTACTCACTTTTCCAGAAGTCTTCCACGCTCCCGTCAGTAGCAAGTGTCCTCCTTGTTAAAATCCGGCAAAAAATAACTCCAGTATTTCTGTGATTCAGGGGCTCCACACGGGAGTGAACGCTCCACCGTCGAGCCTCTTCGGCGCTTCAGATAACAGCGCGCGAGGGCTGCGCACGTTCTCCTGGAAAGATAACGAGATGTGGACCTGACCCCCCGTGAGCCTCGAGGTGTCAGCGCAGCTCTCAGGACTCTGCGCGAGCGTCAGAGAGAGAGAGAGAGAGAGAGAGAGAGAGAGAGAGAGAGAGAGAGAGGAAGTGAGGAGCGTGAGGCTGAGAGAGAGAGAGAGAGAGTGCGTGTGCGTGCGTGCGCGTGCGTATGAACGTACATAAGGCCCTGTGTGAACAGGGGTTGGCGGGTGAGAGCTGCAGCCTATGGAAAGTGTTTGAGGTTTAGTGTGTGTGTGCGTGTGTGTGTGTGTGTGTGTGTGTGTGTGTGTGTGTGTGTGTACTGTATATGAACAGACAGATACAAAGCAAAGAATAAATATGCTGTCATTATTCAACTATTCATTGTTCTGATTCATCTGTCAGCCTACTCCATATTAGAATTCTACTGCTTTTCTTCCATTATGAACACATGACAGTATATTCATTCAAGCACTGGAATACAACCACCGATTCTAAAAAGGTCAGAACACTCAGTGAAACATAAACAGAATGCAATCATTTACAAACAAACTGTTCACTGACAACAGTTTTGCAAAGTGTTCCTGAGTTCATGCAGTAATCTCCTTTATCCAATCATGTGTTCACAAAGTGGTGAACCTCGCTCCATCCTCACTTGTGAACAACTGAGCCTTTCAAGGATGTTTTCATACCCAATCATGATCCTATCACCTGTTACCAATGTACCTGATTACCTGTGGAATGATCCAAACAGGTGTTTTTGGAGCAACTTTCCCAAACTTTAGTTGCTCCTGTCCAAATGTGTTTGAAACATGTTGCTGCATCAGATTCAGAATAAACAGATATTTACAAAACTCAGGTAAGCTGATGAGGTGAAACATCAAATATGTTGTCTTTTTCAATTGAGTGTATGTCAGAAAGGATTAATAAGTTATTACATTGTGTATTATTTATGTTTTGCACAGCATCTAATTGTTTTTGGAATTTTGAGGTACTTAAACTTTAATTGTCTATTTCCATTTTATGTTGCTTTCAGTGGCAGATTTAGAGAACTGAATGAGAGGCGAGTGTTTGCTGATGTGTGATGCATATGTAACCACTTACTAGTGATACTTAGATTTCGGCTGGCAGGGATGGATGCAGCCTGTGCGTGCAGAGTATGTTAACATGGTAGGTGCTGTTTTAATGATATAGTCTATAGTCTATATAGAACTTTACTGAAACCACTTAAGAACTTTACTGTCAAGCTCAACAAAACAACTATAATTAAGTCAAATGAAGGAATCGCCATAATTGTTACACTTTATTCACTCAAAACCACAAATGTCAACCTGCTGGAGGCCATAGAGGAAAAGCCAGCAGGATTCATCCTCTGTGGACAATGAGCGCACAAAACTTCACAACAGTTCATACACTAGTTGTTCAGATATTTCAATCTGGGCTGAAGAGGCGGACCGACCGGCAGACCAATTGAAGGACTGGCTGCCATTTTCAGAAGCACATCTCAAACTCCTGCCTGAACGTGACTTTTTAGAGCAGATTTGAGGCAGCTTGCTCAGCAGGTTGAAAACACTGGGAGTCTTTGTTGTCAGCAGATTGGACTCCCATCATGTTTAATTCATAGTGAAATAATTCACAGCCAAACCAATACAACAGCAGCCCACTCAAAACACTGGACATTACACTGAGAGTGCTTTTACTGCCGGAAGAGAAGGCCACTCAGCAGCCACACAGGCCTCTGTGTGTGTGTGTGTGTGTGTGTGTGTGTGTGTGTGTGTGTGTGTGTGTGTGTGTGTGTGTGTGTGTGAGTGAGTGAGTGAGTGTGTTTTCACTTCAGAGAACAACTTGCATTTACTGCACACAGTATCTAATGTACAGATCACTACAGTAACCACAGAGCACAGTGTCAGATCAGACAAACTGCACTCTGTCTGCAGAGATTTCATAAATATGCAACTGTACTCCTCTGATAGGGCATCACACACACACACACACACACACACACACTGTACAGTCCCTCCTCCCATAATAAGGAACAGGTTTATAATAGCAAAGTCTTCTGGTCAAGGCCAGATGCTATCTTAAAAGTTCTCAGGACCATAAAACATAAAAGAACTACACACACACACACACACACACACACACACACACACACACACACACACACACAAACACACACACGCACACACACACACACACACACACACACACACACACACACACACAGAGTTGTGTTCTCAACACTTTTGGGGGCATTACATAGACTTACATTCATTTCCTGGAAACTCACCCTAATCGTGACCACTACCATTTTGTCCCCACAATGGGACTGTGTACATAGTCACATCCCCATAATATGAGTAATACACACACGTACCTGGAAAAATACAGCTCGCCCCAGAGTTCACTTATCACTGAACATCATATAAACAGAGTGTTACTAATGTGCACAAACGCATACACACACACAGTGTATTTTGGCACGTACAGATATGCAGACTAGCACAGAACACATCAAGCGGTGTCTGACTCACATGACTCATGTTGTGGGGACCTAAATCTGTAACAAAGTCACAATGTGGGGACTCGCCTACCCTATGGGGACAGAACACAAGTCCCCATCACATAAATCATTACATTTAGGTTTTAGACTTGGGTTAGTGACGGGGTTATGGTTAGAGTAAGTCTCCAGGAAATTAATGTGAGTTAACGTAATATCCTCTGAAGCAATGGAAACATGACTATGTGTGTGTGTGTGTGTGTGTGTTTGATTAGCCACGTGTGACCATCAAAAACCTGCAGTAAATGAGTGGTGTGAGTGTTTCTTGTAGTGTTTGTTTAGCGACACACTCTCAGCCTTGTCACTTGAAGAGAAACCTGCTTGTAACTAGTGTGGGAGTGTGTGTGTTGTATGCATACGTGTATCTTGATACCAGGAAATACAGGATTAACCTGCACTGCCACTGAACACTCCATCATCTTGATCATGCATCACTCATTTATCCTGTAATTTATTCTGTGACTGTTCGCTGCTGAAACCAGTTTTTAGCTGTGGTACAACATTAGCCTTATTGATGCTAGCTACACTTTTGTGGGAGGACCACGAGGTAAAAGATGAGCCCCAAAATGTTCATTTATTTCTGCAGTATAGTGGCAGCAACACTGCTTTTCTGTTTCTCTTCCACAGCCTCTTTCATATATGGTTTATGGCTGGAAAGTCGCACTTTCACAGCACACTTTGAAATTGATTTCAAGAGGGGAGCTCTGGGGTCAAATGCCACAAAGCACAGCGTTAGAGAGCACAAACCTGTGCGTGACAACATCCATATTATATAAAGATATGTTTTTCTTTATGAGTGTGAAACCTGTGGGCTCATATCAGGATGAGTTGCTCTAAGTTTCCCTGCTTTTGCTTGTCATTTCCTGTCCTACACACACACACCTCTCACCATCTAAAAGCTTACTTTCAAATGATTTCACACGTTGACAGTTTCCTCTTCCTGGTTACCGTTGCCATTGCAAATGGGTTGAAGAATTGTAAAAAAAAGGTTTCCTCTGTAAGAAAGAGGAGAAAATGACAAACTGGGTGCCATGTTAATCTGGGCTGTGTAAACAGATGAGGGGCTCGCAGGCCAAAGGAAACAGTAGCAGGAACCTGTGATGACTCCACTCTGGATGGAGCCCCCATCGCGAACCTGCAGCCTCTGCTTACACAGCTACATGATTACACTAAACATGGCGGGGTTGCAACATCATCGCTACTGCATGGGGGAAGGACAGGGTTTTCCTTAAATTAATCTAACACTGGAAACATTCAGGTGACTGTTTTTCCTCTTCTATGTTTTATGTTGACACAAAGACAGCGATGTGTCTCATATCAATGTGAGAACCAAGCTGGAATGATCTCACACCGTTTCAACCACACATTTTCACCATAAAATGCACTTTATCTTGATCTAGAATGATATCTTTAATCCCTTTTATGCACAATATCCCTATAATGCATCTGATTCTAATTTCAAATAACAAAGTCTTATCAGACAGTTTATCAGCTTGGTTGAGAAACTGAGCAAAGTCAGTACTAACCCTTATTTATAGATCATTAGGGTTTCACCTCAGTGGCCTCCTGGCCCACACGGGTCACCATCCAGCTGCAGCTGAAGGTGAAATGCTTCCTTCAAGGGCAGCTGAGCGTCGCTGGAGAGCAGGTAATGTATTAAGAGTAAATGCAGGGGGAGACACATCTATGTGAACTTATTTACTGATGATGTTTGTGCTAATGAGAAAAATCTGATCCCGAAATCTGGATTTTTGCCATCAGATGATCATTTTAAAACCACCACAACACCAACCATCGGAGGCAGACACTTCCACATCCTCAAGGGTGTGTTGGCAGGGGCAAGAAATGCAAGGGTGATCTCTGTTTAGTAAACACACATGCACACACAGTCCTTCATTACGCCCATATGGAAACTCTCAGTCAGCTGAAAAAGTTATGCAGTGGGTATTTATCTATGTTTATATATATTAAAGAAATCAGTGGTTGGTCCTACCACTGCAATAATAAGCAGTTCAGACACATGATACCAATGTAGTGAATAGTGCCATGTGTGATAATATCAGTTACTTAGCGTGATGCTATTTCTGTTTCGCTGACAATGGAGCTTACAGTGGAGATATTTAAGTTAGAGCCATAAACCACACAGCAGACTGTTTGGACTATCACGTTAGCATAATGTTGTTACACAGTGATATATCATCGTCAAATTAATTGTCACGTGTTGATTTTAAGACTAGATTTCCTCTAGGTCTCAAAGAAACTGCTGTTCCCATAGCTCAGATTTGTAAGTATGCACTTGTCTCACTGTTTGCTACTCTGAGGAGGAAGTCGTTTCACCGACTGTGACTGTAATTTTCTCTTTCATCTGACATCGAGAGTGAGTCTGAAAACTCTTAACTCTGGTTAAAGCTGGATGAGTGGCAACCGCTTCCTGTTTTGTGCCGTGTGACGCGCCGGCAGGGTTTCCAAAGTTTGGCCTGGTTGTGTAAAAAGTCACAGTGAAGTGATGCTGAGGCTGACTTATTGTCTGTGGTCTCTGTGGTTCACGTGTGGTTCAGATAGGTTTTTTCCTTTTTAATCTTGTCATCGATGAGTGAGTTAAAGTTCTTAGATTCACATCGTGCTCAGGAGTCATTTTTATCGCGGCTCTGTGGGTGCCATTGTTGGTCAGTTAGCCTCTTTGGTCCTGACACAAATATCTGAACTATTAAAAAGACTGGCACAAAATTTGCCATTTTTGTCCCCAGAGGATGTGTGTTAATGACTTCAGTGGATCCCTGACTCTTATTTGCCGCCACCAGCAGGTCCAAGTTTAAATTTTTCAAAAGAAATGCCTTCACATATACTCAAAGGTACGAATATTCATGGTTCCCAGACGAGAAAAGCCCTGATGTTTCCTCTAGCACCACCAAGAGACTTGTGGTTTGTGAATTGTACTAACTATGGCGATCCCGACGTTGCATCTAGCGCCTTCATCTGGTTAATCGTTCAATTCGTCCACTAGCTCAGTTTATGACCCTGCAAAACCAGATATTCTCATTAGCCTCAGCAGTACTTTGTGTTCAGTGCTAATTAGCAAATGAAGCAAAATGTTAGCATGCTAAACACGGATGGTGAACATAGTAAACGCTACTGTTTAAGCTTAGCACGTTAGCATGCTGCAGCTCAGCACAGCCTAACAAAGGTGCTACCATGGCTGTAGATGCTCAGTCTTGTTGTCAGGGACTTTTTGCTTCAGGTAACTGTTGCTGTACATTTTTCTAAATATTACGAATGTCAAGATGTTTTCTATGCATACACAGATTCATACAGAAAAACGATTCCTACATCTTATTCTAGTAACATTTACAGAAATTGAAGCATGGAACTGGCTGTTCTGTCTGCAATCTGTGCATTTGTACCTTCTCCCACACACACGACATCTGAAGACCCCCCCCTTATCTTTCTCTCCCTCCCTCCCTCCCTTTCTCTGTCAGTGTCCTTTCATTTCATCCTGCCATAGAAAAAAAAGTCTGCTAATTGGTCACGACAACAGGATGAATAGATGAAGGCGACACACACAAAAAAAGCTGCTTTTCTAGTTCAATTCACATCCTATTGACTAATCTCTGCTCTCAACTTTAACTTTTAAACAATGATAAATTTGCTTAGTTTTCACTTTCTTTCTATAGGAAATAATATCTAAGATTTCCTTCAACGCTCCATTAAGTGCTCCGTGGTGCTTGGACTGACTGTTATTGAATTATTCACCTGTTTCAGATGTAAGCAAGGTCACTGCTGTCCTCAGGCCACACTCAGACGTGACTCAAAATTCACTTGCCACTCAGCCAATAAGGCCCCTAAATGTTGGTGGTTTCCTGCAAGATTAAAAAAAAAAAAGCAAAAAAAAGCCTCATTATATACTATTACAGGTTGTAGTCACAGTTGAAATGCATCAGCATGTGGTGGGTGGTATTTTTTTTCTCACCATGTTTGCTGCTTGGAAAAGTACTTACACTTAAAGAGCTTTTTAATACACTCATTTGTCTTAAACACAAGATTAAATGAGCCCAAATGTGTGTTTTTTTTTTTGTTTTGTTTTGTTTATACATTTATAATCATGAAAACTATTTTGTTTTTCCTCAATCACGAACAGAAAAACAACAAACTTAACATAAAAACTTGTGTGAGTTCACCTGAAAACCTTGGCTGTGGTTCTAGTAGGCTGAAAACCAAGCCCTACACTGCAAAAAATGACAAAATCAGGAAAATATTGTGTTTTATATTCAGACTCATTAAGTCTGTTACATGCCACGTTAAATCCTAAATATCTTCCTGTAACTGTTTTATTGTAGGGATGAGTAAGAGTAAAAATCAGAATGAGTAAGAAGATTTAGGAGCATTAAGATAACTCGACATGGCTTGATGCAGATTAAAATCCCAATCCCCAAAGTGTCTTTTTTTGCAGTGCAGTATTCATATCACCGCAGGAAAACTGTACGATGGAAATTTATTGTTTTAATGTACCGGTAAGTCTCATGTTCCTTCCTCCCTTCCTTCCTCGGGCCTCTTTTTCTCTGGCCTGAGCACCTTATTTTCATTGTATCCATGGTGACAGATAATGAGCACAGATTCTCACCTCACAACGAGTTGTTTCCTGATTGGCCTCGAAGCAAGAAGCTGTTAAATATGGTGTGGATAACAGGAAGGAGGCCAGCATATACAGTTAATCCTGCAGGTGATGCAGTTAATGATGTGCTGCAGCCTTGTGGAGAGAACCGGTACTGCAATAGTAAAGACACAATGTGGTAGGATGGATTGGTGTCTGTCATTTCGGGCAGCGGTCCCCAGCCACCGGGCCGCACAGAGAGACTAAACAAAAAATATTTTATTGATCATCAGAGTCTGAGAGAAGTTTTATTTTGAAAATCAGGTGCATCCGCCTGTGCCTCTGTACACATGTCAAACACACACACACACACACACACACACACACACACACATACACTTACACTAGTACCATTTACAGGAAGTCAGTGCAGAGCAGCTAAAACTACACTAATGTGCTCTCTGCTCTTAATTCTGGTTCATAGTCGAGATGCAGTTTTAAATGAGCTTAAGTCGATCAGTGTTTTTTCTTCTGGAGGTCAGTAGCCGGGGCCGACCCGGGATCCGACCCAGCACACACACTAATGACAACAACAACAATAATAACAACCTGGGCCGGCTTTCAGACCCGGGATCTGACCCGGTACACACACTCACACTAATAATAATAATAATAATAATAACAATAATAATAATAACCCGGGCCGGGATCCGACCCGGGATGATCTGATCCAGGACATCTG
>JBBMOE010000040.1:2583956-2611786 GCA_037975065.1 Chaetodon trifasciatus
GCGCGGGGGGGGGGGGGGGGGGGGGGGGGGAGAGAAAGCAAAAATAAAAGACAGACTTTTTTTTTTCAAGTACATTAAAATGGACACCATTGGTTTATACATTCACATTCATCTAACAAAACCAGAGGAGGAAGGGGAAGAGGAGGGCTATTTAAAGTGTCTGATATATAAGTACTGTATTAAGAAAAAAATAGCTAGCATTACTTTATCATCTAAATATCAACTATCCTGCCGCTCACCCCAGTTTGTCTTTATAATCAGGCTCGGAGGTCAGTTTCGACTTTCAATTCAATCAGTTATGAAGGTGAACTGAAGCTGCAGTTGATTAGTTGTTGGTAAGGCATCTGTTTGGGATCGCGTCCTCAGTAACTGGATGCAAGGACGATTATTGAAAAGAGGGATTTTCAATTTTCACATTTGGATGAGAATCGCTGAAAGCAGTGAATTGAAAGTGAAAGGACCCCAAAGCCGTTCTCTGTATGCTTTTTTTTTGTTTTGTTTTTTTGTAATTTGTGACATCTCACCCTAAAACTAATGTTGTCCAACAACATTTGCTAATAATAAACAACAATAATCACAGTGTTTCCACATCGTACACCGATGTGCGCGTACAACAGGTCCATCGACGGAACACGCTCTTGTTTTTGTTTCTTTTTAAATAGAATAATAATCATTAACAACAATAATCATGACAATAATGTACATTGCAATCATTTCAACACAAATGCTGAAACCAACCTAATGATGAGAACTGAGGAATTAGTCTGTGAACCTGTTAAACGGCTGCTACGCCTCCAACAATGTGCGTGTATTTACATGAGTCTGTGCATGACTGTGTGTGTGTGTGTGTGTGTATGCGGGTGTGTGTGCTGATATGAATGTCTCATGCATTGTGGGTGTAAGTGTGTGTCAGATTGCTAGCTGGGGGCAGCAAGCAAAACAAACCCAATGAAACAAAACCAAAATAAAACGACAAAATGGAATCATCATAGCTGACAATCTAAAAAATAAACAGACGCAAACTGTACACGGACTCTATATTATTCTGATAACAAGGCCACTTTTTCACACTGAGTTCACTCGTGTTTGGGCTTTTTTTTTTCCTCTAAAAGGTTTCTGCTGTTATTGCTTCAAATGGCAACAGAGAGGCGGACAGAGGGATGGAGGACGAGGTGGAGTCGTGACGGCGCAGAGGCGTTCGGTGCGCAGAAGCATCTGTCGTGCTCATTCAGGACCTCGCGATGTTGCGCACGGCCAGTAAAGTGAGCAGAGGAGCACGAAACAGAAGAGGTGTTTGACTTGTTACTTAACACAAACGCTCTCTTGCTGCCTCTTCACCCGCCTTCCTCCATCTCTCTCCATCTGTTTGAATGGTGGACAAACGAACGAGGGAGGAACAAGACACGGACGTGACAGAGGAGCAGCTGACGAGTCCAAACCCCACCAGGTGCTGGACTGCCTACTCTAAAGCATCCTCGAGGTCAGCTCGGCTCCAGGCGTTCAAATCCTCAATGCGGGTTTGGATTTTTTTTTTGTGCTTTTGATGGTTAAGAAAATGTCCGAATTCTGAATACTGAAGAAAAACCAACCCTGGGACACCTCTCCATTCTGCTCTCAAAGCTCAGATCTGCTGTTTCCTTGTATGCAAGAACTTGAGGGGTGCAGAATGATTCAAACTGCTGGCAGAAACGCTCTTGAGCTCAGACTGATGTGGCCCTCTTGTGCATCGTTTGATGCTGACACTGAACCCTAAGAACCTCGATGTGATGGCCAGCCGTGCTCCCCTCTGTATCCACCACTTACCTCTCTACTGAGTGCCAATGTCGTCTCTGGATTGAATTTTGGATAACTGCACTGTTTCATTTTCTCTGAGAGCTTCAGAACTTCTTCAGCACTCAGCCTGAGAGGTAAAAGGCTGACATATTTTCAGCCACTGCAGCATTAGAAGCTATTCAGACATAGCTGGCCACCACATTCCTCCCCCTCAACCTGATCCAACATCTCCCCTCCACTGTCTCACAATGGTGATGGTGTGACCTGCCTGGTAAAGACTTGTTCACTCAATTTAGATTCAGCATGAAATGGAACAAGTGTGACCCGAGCCAATACACAACACCTCACACACAAACAGTGATTAACACCAGTCCCGCACCCTGTCAGAACCTCTTTGGCCTTGTAACATTGCACTCACGAGTCTTTTCCTTTATCCTTGAGCATTTGCTGGCTGTCTCAAGTCAAACACAGTCAAACACAGCAGAGAGGGAGATGGTGTGACTATATTTGTGTCTGCGACAGCGAGATGCATCACGCAAGCTGATTCCTGGTTTTTTCCTTTTTTATTTCCTCCTCTTGAGCAGGTCAGCTTCTGTCATTTCAAACTCCTCGCTCTGCATGCTCCTCCGGTTCTTCCATCCTCTCCGGCCGATCGAGTGCACGACACTCTGCTCCACACCAGTCCAGTCCAGTCCAGTCGGGCCGTGATTCAAACCAGCCCTCATTCCCAGCCCTACGTGGTCCTCAGGTTGGGTCCTCCTGGGTTGCTGACTGACTTCTGCAGAGCGTTGGTCAGATGGAAAGCCTGGAGAGGCCCCTGCCCGGGAATCTGGCCCTGTCCACCAACCGTGGTGGGGTAGGGGCCCAGGGGCTGGGAGGTGCTGACCAGGAGAGGCCCGGGCTGCGCCGGGGCCTGGTGTGGGGCTGACAGGCCGTGAGCTGGACCGGACCATTGTGCGCTGTATGCGGCGGTGGGGGTGTAGTGGATGAACTGGGGAGGTTGGGGTTGAGGTGGAGTGGAGGAGGCAGGGGGGTGGCACAGGGAGCCCTTGCGGACGGCCATAGAGGTAGCGGTGGTGGGGTTTGTAGGGAGGTGGGCTGAACCTCCAATGCTGCTGGTACACAGCTGGCTGGGAGCAGAGTACTTCCTGCCCAGACTGGCCGACTGGATGACCTGCAGAGGCGGATGTTCATAATGTTATAATACAGCCAGCGTATACACATATGTATTACTGGCCCATAATGTGCTCACATGGTGCATGCTGTAAAATAAATCTGGTTGATATTAATCCAGCATACAATCACTGGATGTTTGTGGGCTTCTTGGTTTATAATGAAGCTGCTGTGGATAGTCTGCTGTGCTTCATAGGGAATGTGGAGGTGAAGAGGGAGGCGGGGGCACAACAGCTAATCCGGCCATGATGTGACACCATGACACCATGCACTCTTAAACTAACCTCGTAGCTGTGTCCCTGTGCTGGGGCCTGCTGCAGCTGTTTGGCACTCCTCTTCCCCTGGAAAAGTTTAACACTCACTTTAATTTACTCACCTTATTAAACATAAACAATTACACAGAAGACCTGAGGGATCAATAAATACAAACAAAGAAATGGGACTTTTTAATGAAATGCTCCATGTTTGTTAAAAACAGCCTGGAACGATGCACACTATCTACTGCTGGATGTTCCCAGAGCTTAACTTAAAATAAAGCTTTTGCTGTCTTTGCCCTTAAACTCTGGAATATTAGATCATCCAAATTTGTAGAATCTTCTTATATTCCATCCTCTTGTCTTAACTGACGCTCTGGTCAATGCAGACACACACGAAGTGCCAAATGGACACAAGGCAAACACATCATCAGCCAAATGCCAGTAAGTTTTGGCTGAAGTATGTTTACTCCTTCTGCCACTTTGGCTTTTAACAAACTACCATTTAGAGTTTAGTCTCTTTGCTCGCTCTGTCTTCTTGTCTGGTGAAACTAAACACTGGAACCGGTGAGTCATCCCTGGAGGAACATTTTCTGTGTTGAAACAACGTCTGCGACAGTACAGAAAACAGCAGTAAACCTGTGAGAGGTTCATGGCGTCTCTGGCCCAGTTGTCCACCAGCTTATGGAGGTCATCGGTGAAGGTTCCTTTCCTCTGGTGGGGGGCCGACATGTTCTGGGGCAGACACTGAGAACCCCCCTGGCTCTGACCCAGGCCACCTGAACCGCTCACAGCATTGGTGCTATTAGTCCCTGCGTAGGGAGAGAGGAGGAGGAGGAGGAGAAGAGCGAAGGTTGTGAGATATTGTTCAAATGACATCATAACTGATGTTATCTGAAGGAATGAGAATGCATTTCCTGTCTTGACCATTAAAAGGGCTGTTACATGGTGACGGGGGCTGCTTGTAGGGTCAACATGGTCACAGAATTATACTGTTTAGTTTTAATGATGGAAATAATGATGAAAGAAGGGGATATGAGAAAAAACTGACGCTGCAGCAACATTCCAAACACTATCAAATCTATCGTCTATGGTAGTAATTAAATCATATATCTAGGTTCTCTTTAGACTCCCATTGCTTCAGGTTAGTGATACACTGGGTAACCTGTGAAGCCGACATGCCCTTTCACCCACAAGATGCTCCAACAGGAACGAAGCAATGCTGCTGATTAGCTGCCCTGTGTATTGTACCACAGATGTCCTGTTTTGATTTATTTTCTGACCATTAGGTGGCACTCAAGCTCCACAACAGCTGGTTTGCTTTCAGCCAGCCCCGAACGTCAAACTCATCAGTGCAAATTCACTGCAGGGAAAAACACAGAAAGCACACACTGCAAACTGGCCAGGGTGTCTGCATGTAAGTGCTGTGCTACTGTTGCTAATGTAGACACTGTTAACATTAACTCTTGTGTGATACCATGATTGTAGCAAGACTGCACTTCCTCACATTTGGTGCCTCTCTTCCCATCAATCATAAAAAGACCTCAGCTCTTCTCTAAACACAGAATTTCAGGATTAAACTGCAGACAGTCCTGACAATATGCATGTGTATTTGTCACCGATGCACAGTTTTAACATATCATTCAGGCCAGTGAAAGATCAGGGATTACTAAGTCTTCATTTCATTTATAGAAAAAGGGATCCCAAAGCCGTGCTGACACAAAGAGCTTGGCTCTGAGATATTTCTATGATCTCTTCATATCAGAAACTGCATGAGAAAAGACATAATATGCAGAGATTAGCTGGTAAAAACTAATCACACAGTTGGTCTGACAAAAATTGTCATGTCATGCTAAATAAAATGGAGGAAAATAAGAATGAGGAGACGCTGAGTCATGACTGACTGCAGCAGCATGGGATTCTGGGCGATGTAGTCAAGACCACGAGCCATGACGAGGGAGGGGAGGAAAGGGAGGAGAGGCTAACAGCTGTTCAGGTGTGTTTGAACGTGTGTGTTTGTGTGTGTGCGTGAGCTGGCGGGTGCATGCACTGTCAGTTTGAGTCTGTGATGGCAGGTCAATTCAGTCATTTCAGTCCTCAAACTGGGTGATCCTTGAAATGTCGAAATCGAAAAGGTTTCTGTGAGTCAGTCACGCGAGCTGAAATAACTGAACTGATCTCAAATCTGGCAGAGGGAGCAAAGTTGAAATCTAATGGACATTAAAGAGCGGGAGGAAGCGTGGGAGAGCGAAGTGCGAGGATGGAGGAGGGGGATGGATGGCGGGAGGGAGGAAAGACCAAAAAGAGAGATAGTTACTACAGAGCTGGTTGCAGGGGCAGACTTTTTTCACCATCTTCCCTGTGCGGCCGGAAGACAACGATTGGAGGATTGGGAGAGAGTCAGAGTTAAACCCCGCCCACAACACCCGACAACCAAACACAATGCATCTGAGTACGATCACTGAACTGAAGTAGTCAGTAAACAACACTTTGGGGTTGAGGTGCCCAATAACATCTTAGTGTAAAGGTGAGTCAGGGGTGCGCACACGGCTGCCATCTTTATACAACAACAGAGGAGAGATGCTTTTCTTCTGACAAGGCCAAGATATTCTGAGGAAGTGCAGACACCAGCTTTAAGCACACTTGGTTGACAGTGACACAGTAACAGACCAGTTAGCAATGGAACATAAATATTTTGTAACCAAAGCTCTTGAGGATAATACATGTGTTTAACAGTAAACTAAACTGAGTCCTTGCACGCTGCCTCAAAGTCTTGCCTGTGTGCTGCAGCTAGAAGATGCTTTTGGGCAACCAACCCCTGGCTCTGAGTCCTCTCTGCAGCTCACAGGGCCGCACCAGAACTGGGTCCAAATTAGGATTCATATCTATCAAAGTACCCTGTTTCTACACCTCTGAATCGCTGCACGCAGCTCTGATTTGGTCAGCGGCTTAAATAAAATGAAGTGAGACAAAATGATGAAAGTCCTCTTTTCAGGCTTTTATCAAAACGGTTCTGATCAATAAGACCCAGGTCTGTCTCTCTCCCCTCCTGGCTGTGCAGTGACAGGGGAGCAGGTGAGAGAGAGGGGTGGGGGTTGAGGAGAGGGAGTGAGGGACAGGAGTAAGGAAGGGAGAGAAAGGGTTTGAGCTGCAGAGGGTTCAGAGGCATTCATAAACATCCCGTCATCAAGCACATTTAACCAACGCTACATATTATGATTAGAACATCATTTGAGGAAAAACTACTTCTTAATCACAAAAAGTACAAATAAAGACTGATGCACAGTATTTGAACCGCAATTAATCAAGTTTAATCAAAACAAAGAATAAAGTTCAAAACCGTACGGCAGGAATCTCAAGTCATTGGGTGTCAACTTGTCTTTCTTTGTTGGTCTGTTAGAAATGGAAGCAGCCAGGATTTAACTGACAAACAAACTCTCTATGTCTAACTTATTAGGACTAGAGATGAAATGGACTGTATGTTGAACACCTTCTAGTTATCATGGGTTTGAAGCTTATTTGGTGGTTAACCTGCTGGCATGGAGCATTAGCTAAAGGGCTAGAATGTAAACATACAGTGCGATGAAGATGCATTGATAGCTGCTGCTACGAAGTGTCTTTTCCACCAACCTTTTCTACACTATTTACAGTCTGCATGTTTAAAGCAACAGTCATTTAAGATATTTCCCTTCTGTAAACATCTCTAAATATTGGTTTTCACTGTTAGTGGCAATGCTCCGACCTGCCAGCCAAGGCATTTTTTAACAGCTGATGGCTTTTCAGCACTGTACATAGAGAGTAATGGGACATCATGGCGTCTTTTATGTCACAGAATCACAGCCGCTGACTTGTGATTTTGGTTGGTGCACTTCACATGGCCTCTACAAAGCTTACAGGTTAAGATGAAAATGGCTGTTAACACTTTGTTGAGCCCTTTCTATTGAAGGCAACGCTATTATCTTATTTTTAACGATGCTGTTATTCCAAAAAGTGCACAGAGCTGGCACTGACTGTGGAGTTAAGCAATGACTGCTTTGCCAAGGAAGAAAGAAAAGAAGGAAAGAAAGAAAAAGAAAGACAGAGAGAGAAGAAGAAGATTAGAAAAAATTAGATCACTGAGAAACTCTGGGATGTAAGAAGACTATATTTCTCATTGTGCTGACTTTGTGTCCTGCAATAAGCTCTAATGTCTGATTTGTTAAGTGTTATTGTCTCCAACATATCCAACAAGGGCGTTTGTACGGTAGTGAAGTTATAAATGTAAATGCAAACTGACTTAAAAGGTCCTGATTTAAGGAAATTAGAAATTTAGTCTGGCTGGTATTTGGAGGAAAGTACTTCACCTGCTGCAGGGAGAGAGGTGTAAAAGCGTAAGTCTGCCTGCTCAGCTGAATAAATGTTTCTACTAATGCCTGACTTTTTTGGAGACACCAGTTTCCTGCAGGACACTGGTGATATCGCAAGCACAGGGTCTTCCTCTATCAAAGAAGGAAACCCACTGGAAGACAGGACGACCGAGACTTGACAGATATAGGAGTAAAAAAAAAAAATAGAACAAAAGTAAGAAAGGATGACAGGTAAAAGGAGAAGAGCAAAGAAATAAAGCGTTACACACAAAGAGCCAAGCAGGGCGTACTCAGAAAGCGCGTCCTCCTGCCGCCAGGCTTGAAGGCCAAACGCTCCGAACCCCAGCTGAACTTTACACAGCCTGAAGAGAGGGAGGAGGGGAGGGAAGGGAGGAGAGAAGAGACGAGGAAACAGAGAGGGAGAGTGCACAGGAGGCAGAGCAGAGAAAGGGAGAGGTGAAGAAGATCAAGGGAGAGAAGATGAGAGCATCAGAGACAGACAGAAAAACAACGAGAGACAGACAAGAGGAAAGAAAAGGTAGTTGAGAGGGGAGGAAGGAGACACAGGTGAAGGAATACACAGGAAGAATGTAACAGTTAGCCATCACACTGTTTCCACACGGATAGAGAAAGACAGAGAAAGACGTGAGAGGTGTCTCATTGTGAGGAAGTGAGGACAAACCGACTGCATGCATTCGTGTTTGTCTGTAAGCACAGTATTTCTTATGTTGTGGGGATGCTCTGCTGCAGACTGGGATTCGCAGTTGCATGCCTACCTGGGGTTGGAGCACACAGGCTGGGCACAGAGAGCGCCCCCTCGCTGGTGTAGGCCGAACACAGGTTGTTGCTGGAGGGAGAGGGTTTGAGTGGCTGGAGCAGAGTGCTGCTGCCCGAATCGGCTAATCCTCCGGGGGCTAACAGAGCCAGCTGGCCGGGGTACATGGTGGGGACGCTCTGGGCGGATAAAGTGCTGCCTGGAGATAGCACAAGGCATAGGCAGGAGAGGACAGGGCAGATACGACACACCGCAGAGACCAGAGACACACACACACACACACACACACACACACACACACACACACACACACACACAAAGATAACGGACAGATGAGACACCCGTAAACCCCCAGACATTTACACCGACACCACCACACACATAACCACACAGAGAAAGACAGACAGGGAAAGCAGTCAGAAATGTTCAAGCTCTGGGCCTGCTCCAGCGTACACCCACATGCACATGTAACCAAGCAGATAAATACACACACACACACACACACACACATATGTGCACATGGATGCATAAACACAGAGACGGTGTAAGGTTAGGGTCAAGGTTTTTGACCATCCTGTGGTGTAGTGGAGTGGATATTTTAATAGCTTCTGTTGGTGCAGGGTTCAAGGGTCAGTTCAACCATATTACAAAGAAACACACATTTTCTCACCGTCTTCTGGTGCAATCTTAGGTTTAAGATATCTCAAATCCTGGACAAATCAAAGCGAACTGTGTGGCCAGTTACCACCAGAGGTAAGACAAAAGTTATGCTTCTTTGGACTTTGGTTGAACCGACCTTTCACGTAAATGTTGAAACAAGAGCTCACCTGGTTGTAAAGGACTCTTGCTGCCATGCGTGGAGCTGGTCCTGGACGATTTGGAGGATTTGCTTTTGGTTGGCCGTCTCCTTCGGCCAGTCAAGGTTATAACTGGAGGGAGCACTGTGGCAGGAGGAACCTACGGCGAGAGCAAGGGAAGAATGGCTGCTTGCTATGTGCTGTATGTGACGTTTGTAGTGTCTGCACTGATGTGATAATCCAGGTGAGTTACCTTTCCCAGCTTGGTAAAGAGACTGTCTATTTCCTCCTTCTGGCGGGAGTGCAGGGCCTGAATCTCACGCATATGCCTGGTGGTAGAAAGAGGGAATGAAGCATAAGAAGACCGGGCAACAGAAAGAAAGCGATAATGAGGGTGAGGAAGCAAGGAGGGAGGAGGAGGGACTAGCTTTAGAGGAAGCACTGAACATCACTTTTTTGAGAAAAGAGGAAGAGAAAGATGAAATGAAGGAAAGTGAATTCTCGACCTCATTCTTGAGGGTGAGGAAAGCGGAAAAAGGAGAGGAGAAAAGAGAAGGAGAGCACAGACGGCTATTTTTGTGAGCACAGAGGGAGAAGAAAGACGAGAGCAGAATCCAGTTTTCTTCAAAGCAGTTAACCTCAATAATAGTGTTGATGGGGCAACAGCCCTTTCAGTTTTTTTTCAAGGAGAGGAAGAGATAACTTGCTTTTCTCGGAGGCGGCTGACTTCCCGTTTGAAGTCTTCATCCTCAAATTCAGAGTCGTTGTCACTGCTGATGTAGGAGTTATTGAAGGAGTTGTTGTTCAGGCTCGGCAGCGAGGCTTTATGGGCGAAGTCCGGACTCAAAACCTGCTCGGGAACACTGGGTCCGTTAGCAGCCTGGACAGCGGGAGGAGGCGTCTGCCTGGACTCGAGGCTCTGCTCCTGGGCACGACTGACTGAAAATCTGCCAACACGGGCCTCGGTGTTGGTGGTAACCTGAAGGAAAGGAGCAAAATATCAGGTGAAATAATGAGTGAACGGAAGGAGGGGCAAACAGAGGAGAAAGGAAATACCTGGAAGCGTCCGATGGTGGTGGTGGGCTTAGGAGAGGGGCAGGGTGAAGTGAAGGGGGAGGGGTGATGGGAGCCTCCCAGGGTCCTGTGCGGGAGTCCGTCCACAACATCTCCTCCTTGAACTCCTCCTGATCTCAGAGGAGACAAGGACTCCTTGTGCAGTGTATTCTCCGGGCTGGAGAGGCTGGAAGAGGACGAGGAGGAAGAAGACGAGGAGGAGGAGGTGGTGGAGGAAGACTCGGTGCAGGCCGGGCGTTTGACCGTAGGCTCAGCAGCCAGCGAGACCTAATCAGTGAGAAGAGTAGCAGAGGATGAAAAATACAGCATCACTTTGCTGTTAAAGCATTCAGCATTTGTGAATGGAGTCTGGTGGCTTCGGCGAGCGCGATGTAACGGCTGTTTCTGGTTAAACCAAACGGATCTCGCTCTTTAATAAAAATGTATCTCTGTAGGGATCCTTTCCATAATGTTGTCAGACTCTTAGAATAAACAGAGACTGCCAAAAGTTTTATTTTAATGCCAATCTTAGACTCATGGTGTTCATGTGAGGCCTGTAGTGTGAAGGAGCTCTGACCTGAAATCTTCCCAGTTTAATTCCAGGACCAGAAGAGGACACAGTTTCTTCCTCCAGAGAAAAGGGAACTGAAAGACAGATGTTATAAATATTAAACAAAGACACATATATAGAGACAGATACATAGATGAATAGATATATTAACAAACGTACTTTGTCCCACTGAAGGTGTGCCACTGTGAGAGGCCTGGGGTTAGCACGGAGACAGAGGAGAAGAAGAAGTATCAAGCACTGTCACTGACTTAGAGAAGTAAATACTGTATGAGTTAACAGAATAATATCCAAACACTTGTGTGTTTACCTGTGTGTGTGTGCTGACAGGAACAGTCTCTGGGCTCAGTGCTCTCCTCAGCTGAGCATCCAGGTCCTCCAGAGGCTGCTGGGACTGGTCCAAGACAAGATGCACACAAAAGTAAGCAAACACACACACACATAGACTGAAGCTGGTCAGCAAAACACGCACAGATCAGCCAAAAGCACACATGTACTGACATTCAGCAGATTTCATTTCAATGCTGTTGTCTAAATGAATGATTCCAAGCAAGCTGTCATTGAAAGAGTCACAAAATTAGTGAAGTGAAGTGAATTTTTCTGGCCTCATGTGAGGCGTAACAGATGATGATTTCAACCATGACACTGAGCTTTTGTAGCTACACAAAGCTCTGCATTGTTATCTCATGATCCAGTCAACTGTGAGTGAACAAGCAAACACGTAACAAAGATAAATAATTGATGATTTTGTCAAATCTGGACAGAACGTGAAGAAATGAGGACATTTCAGTCTGAAATTTGAACTTTTTTCTTCTGAGCATTTAACCTACAATTAAAAAAGAAGTCGTTTACATCAAATCCTGCGTCTCGCCCATCAGAGTTACATAAAGGATGCAAAGTGAACGTCGGAAACTTGCCAGGTCAGACTTTTCATAAAGGAGCTACAAGTCATAGCTCGCTATTCGGCGCTTCAATGGGAGGTCTATTTTTGGACGGCAGCATTCACAGCCACAACAAAGCAGTCTGGAAATTAACGTCAGTTCAGTGTCGTCTCTGCCCTGAAGTACCCGGCCCTCAGCCTACCAGGTCTCTTCACTGGCTTCTCTCTGGTGCGACTGTCTGTCATCCTCTATATCTGTTATTCATTTAAAGTGAAAGCAGAGGCACTTCTTTGGAGTTTAATATATCAGTTTGATGTTATATTCTTCTCCTTTGTTGGGTTTTACTTGTTCATTCTGATGTGTATTTAATCGTTTAGGATGTGCAGTGAGATGTGTTTATGGTTTTACTGGCTATTCAGTGTGCACCATGAATGCGATGTGTTTTTGCACAGCTGAAGCATCATTCAACAGATACAACATAGAGCTACAATCGGGAGCATTACAGGCTCAGCTTGAATACAGAATTGCATTGGAAACTAAAAAAAACAAACACCTGTATTAGACAAGGTCCAGGGAAAGATGGCAGGAGTTCTGAAGGAGGAGAACTGGCCTGATCCCAGAGACAGAGAGGTGATGAGGAGGAGAAAGGGTGGGAGAAATGAGAGAGAAGAGATTTGCAGAGGAGGTTATAAGGATGGTGGTCACTGTGAGGAATGTTAAAAGAAACTTACATGCTGGATGAGTTGGGAGGAAAGTGAGTAGAAATATCAAGGAACACCTAAAATTACTAAAGATTAAATCATCTGTGACGTCTTAATTTTTAAAGGCAAAACTACCTGAGCAGTTTCTATGAAAAGCAAACACTGGTCTGACAGCTGAACACTGAATTAAATACATCTCTTTCTCCTTGTAGCCATGCTTGTGCTGTTTATATAGATGTGCAGGACTTATATATACATATATATACTGCAGTGAGAAACGAGCAAACAGTGAGTAAAAATGTGACAGGAGAAACTGCTGGGGGTTCAGAGGGTTGACTAAATCTAAAAAAACAGTGTTGAGACTCACCGGTACCCTGGATAAGGGGGCTTTGGATGGAGTGGTCTGGCCAAAGGATGAAGCAGGGACGACTGTAGACACTGAAAGCCATTAAGCAACAGTGTTAAAACACCATTTAACTGACACAAGTTCAGAAACATGTAAACACATTCATCTACCTACCGATCTGTGCAGGGGTGGAGACAGGTGTTCCAGGGCCCTGGATTGGAGCAGGTGACCCCAGCGCAAGGCTGGAGGGTGGCTGGGGTGGATTGGCTGCCTGGCTGGAGCCAGGTGTTGTGACAGATGTGCTGGAGGTAGAGCAGGGGCCCATTGGGGATGAGGTACCTGCCGCGGAGGGTCCGGAGGCGGCGTCAGCAGCTAAGACGTCTCCCTGGGTGGGTGGCACCCCTCCACCAAGGTCCATGAAGAGAGACCGCAGCTTCTTCTCCAGGGCTTGGATGTCGTCCGGTTTGCCTTGGGACTCAGTGGACGCCTCACACCTGCGAAAGATGGTGCGAGATGTTTTGCAAAGATGTAGTTGGGTACCCATTCCTAACAATTAATAATGCATAGAGACTGAATAAAGACACATGTGCCATCTCTCACCTTGCATCGCATTCCCCACAGTGTGTGTGCGTCTGCCCAGGCAGGGCTGCTGTCTGCGGCTGGGAGTGGACCAAGGTTGGCTGGACTGAAGGAACATTGGTGGTCACTGGCTGGAGCCCCAGGGTGGAGGAGGAGGAGGAGGAAGAGGGAGGTGGAGTGGGGTGGGGGGTGGCAGAGGGAGCAAGCTGGGGGCCTGGGATGGCAGTAGTGGGTATGACAGAGGAGGAGAGTGAAGGGGTAGAAGGGGAGGTGGAGGAGACAGGCGGACGATCGGAGGAGGCTTCAAGGGATTGCAGAGTGGAGGAGGGAGGGGAGGATACAAGGGGGGCAGTCTGGGCAGGAGGAGGGGAGGTGAGCATAGTTGGGGGGATGCTGGCTGGGGCTAAAGTGGAAGGTACTGAAGTAGCAATGACAGCAGAGACCGCTTGAGACTGAGGCTGCGTGAAAGCCTGGGGCTGAATTTGTGCTTGCCCCTGGACCTGCACCTGTCCCTGGGGTTGAGACACAGCCGGCATCCCCAGCACCTGTGACTGAAGGATGGACTGATTCACCACACTGGAAGGAGGGGAGGAGGAACACGGGGGACTGAGACAGACAGCGGGCACAGGGGAAGGGGTGGAGGAGGAGGAAGGGGGAGGAAGAGAGGGCTCCAAGACCTTCTCCTGTGCATGGTTTAAATTTGAAGGGACAAGTCCAGCAGTAGCGTCCACAGTGGGAGTGACTGTGCTAGCCTGTGAGGGGACAGAAGCCGCCGCAGGCTGCAGAGGAGGATGGGTGGAGTGGATGGAGGCCGGGGCGGTGCTGGGCCCAGCATCAAACTGACTCTGGTTCTGTCTGAGCTCAGAGAAGGCTTGTTGTAAGCTGATTGCTCCGGCAGACTGGGACAAGGCCAAACCTTGGCCTGGAGTCTGAGATGGAGCTGAAGCTGGAGGAACTGGGGAAAAAGAAATGCTGTTTTAATCCTCAGAGTTGGTCCTGCTCACCGTAACACAGTCCTCAACCTAACAGGACCTGTTTTCACTGACATGGAGACTGAAATTAGGTTTTATTTTCCACATGGGACGTACACATATGTACAAGACGGTACCTTTCACAGTAGGAAAAATCAGCTGATTTTACACATCAAAGTCGGGAACAAAGTATGAAAAGACACACACACACAGTCCTGACCTGTTTCAGCAGGAGGTGCAGGGGCAAGAGACGGCGAGGGGGGGAACATTTGTTCCTTCAGCCTGGCTTCAGGCACGGGGCTGACGATGAACCTCCGACCCGCTGAGTGGACGACCTGTGCTGTTGCACTGGGAGGGATGTCTGGGAAGAGATGAATGCCAATGCAGAACATTGCTATTTGTTAGAAGAGAACAGCATAAAAGTTGCTCTTATCGACTACAGTTCATCTGCAAAGTGATGAGCTTCACAGAGAAAATAAAGAAAATCGCTACAGTCTACAGATCTGGGAGGAATTCAGTGCCGTGTTCAAGGCAAATGCTGCCCTGTGGCCCCACGGGCACTCAAACAGGCTTTTTATTTTGTTGTTTTTACCTGGCATGGGGACAGATATGGCAGGAATCTGCTGCTCCTTATCACCTGCCATCTGTAGATCAACAAGACACACAAAAGGAATTAAAATTTCATTTTAGAAAAGCAGCTATTTTCACATTTTTCTATCAAAAAAACAACACCAGCAACTGAAACTGTGTGCCGGCAACTCTTTAACCCCCCCCACAAAAAAAAAACACACAAAGAAGAAGAACAAACATGAGAAGTATTGTGTTTACCTGACTGTTTGCGTCCCTCTCCAGTCCCTTCTCATCAGCGTTCTCTATCACCTCTCTGACCTGCTCAATGAACGACTCCCTCTCACTCTCCAGGATAAACTCACTCTGGACCTGAACACACACACACACACACACACACACACAGGGGAAAAAAGTCAGACTGAGGTGTGTGTGTGTCTTTGTGTGTAACATGCCTGTGCATTGCCAACACACACAAAGGTCTTAATGAACTGTGTGTGTACCATGATCTGGGCGATCTCCTCTGGGTTGTCTCCATCCAGGTCAAACCTGAAGGTCACCATCTTCCTGTTGTGGGTCTCCAGCTGACACTCCGCCACACGGTCTCCTCGGTTGGAGATCTACATACAAACACACAGCTAGTTAGAAAGAAGGTGACTGAACGTAATGTAACAGATGATCGCCTCGATTAGATGTTCCTCATTACTTTTACTGCAGCTCATAACTCTGTAACAACCTATAAATACCCACAGCGGCACAGCGTAAAAGAGGATTTATTGTTTAATTATGACCTGGTAGGATTTATAGGATGTGCTATTACATTGAGAACATTGAGCTTCGCCTTGGAGAGCTTCTCGTGGCGTGACCGACTTCGTACAGAACGCCTCTGATGTCGCTTGGTGGAGCGACCTTCATGGCGTCCCGCTCCTCCTCCTCCTCCCTCGTTGCCGTCGCTCAGACCTGAAGTCTCAGAGTGGCCGCTGGAGGTGCAGAGGAGACACAGAGGCCACATTTGATAAAACCAAAAGAGGAAAAAGGGGTTTTGTTTGAGGAATGTGGCTTCAAATCAGCAACCGTGTGTGTGCGCTGATGCATTTCGTACCTCTCGATAGATGAGAGGACTTGAGGTGGCTGTAGCTGGGACTGGGACAGCTCTGAAGACTGAGAGGCGGACTGAAACACACACACAGGCAAATCAAAACGCACATACACAATCGATATGATCGCGATCACCATCAAACACTGGGGGGGGTGGGGTGGGGGCAGAAAATACAGCAGGAAAGCATGAAATACAAGGCAAGTGTGGCAAAAGCAGGAGAGAAAAGTAGCTAGATCATCACTGCAGAGTCACAAGCACTCGTTGGAACTGAATTATATTCAAGAGTTTAAGGTCAGAACACATCAGAACTGAAACTAGAGCATGGAACAATGGCAGCAAAGCTCTGCCACAAAAGAGAAAAGAAACTGGACTGCATCCATAAAGTATCTCCAATAACACATGCAACCCTGTCCTATCGTTAAGGTCTATCGCTGATTACTTAGAAGTTCAGCTGAGGACGACTGTTGCGCTTGGACCAAAAAGAAATCTGCAGACAGATCGACTGATCCCATCAGGCATCATTTATTTGCAGAACAATCAAAACTGTCTCTTGCAGTTTGTACAGATGTTTAGAGTCTTTCACTGGCAGGCTGACATCACGCACAACCAAAGAAAACTTCCCAACAATTACTGCTTTTTTAATGTAAACCAGCGTCGCTACGCTCAAAGCAAGCCACAGAAGCTTTTCAACAGGAAAAGCTGGTTTTTCCTCTGGAGATAAAGAGTAAACCATCATGAGACTACAGGCTTTATTTGTACTACCGCTGAACACATGGCCGCAAATATGGATCAAACTTGTCCTTAAAACTGGAGTAAAACACCCAACATCTGAGACATCAACTAACAACAGCTGTTCAGACTGTTCTTCAGCAGCGCCTACGACTGATTTGAGAGCACAAAACTCACGAGTGGTCCAGGCCTGTCATACAAGTTATGCACAGATGTTGGGTTTGGCTGTCCAGTACCTGGGGAGGGGCTTCCATGGGAGTATCAGGCGGGGCGGTGACTACACTGATGATTGGCACCACGGTGGCCAATGGCTGTGGCACAGGTGTGGGCACAGGAGGAAGAGGAGGAGGAGGGGAAACAATAGTAGGCACCACCCCAACGGGGACTGGCAGAGGAGAGGGAGGGGACGCCACGGCCGCTGTCGGCATGGTAACAGGGAGGGACGGTGATGGAGAGGGCGGGGTCACCAAGGAAACGGTAGACGGAGTTACACTGGGCTGAGAAGAGGAGGGAGGGCCAGAGAGAGGAAGAGGAGGAGGCAGAAGGGAGAAAGAAGAAGGCAGATGAGGCCGAGGACGGGTGAGAAAAGGGAGCAACGTCACAGGGAGGATGAGGAGGGATTAAACCCGGCGTGTGGTCAGGGGTGATGACATTTACAGTCAATGGTCTGGTAATGGAGCAGTGAGCTAAAGCTGGTCTCCAGTTTAATAACTCTCAGTCCACTTACAATAGAATCAAGGCTTCTCATCAAAAGAAGAACATTCGCTTCAGTGTCCGTATTTTATCATGTTCACCAGGAGGAAGAGCCACCCACAGCTCACTGACCCATCACTGACAGATGACTCTGAGACCATCGACAGGCAACGCTCCGAGCAACACGACTGAACATGGGTCAAACCCGTTAGTGACGGACCAGAAATGAAACGACAAACTCTGTGACGGGGCGACTGTGTGAAACACACACGACTTTACGTCATGCAGCCACAAACAGCTAAGATCTCTACAGACAAGGTACAGTACGGCTTCACGGGTGGAGGAAGAGCAAGCAAACCCTTTGTACTGTGTAGATGGGTAACACTCTTATCTGTATGTCTGGGGCTGGAAAACCTACCTGCTGCTGTTTAACCAGAATTTAAAGACTATGCTGAGATGGAAAAGGCAACCTAGATAAAAATAATTTGCTTACATTCACAAGGTGGCACAAAATCCTTAAACTGATTGTGAAAAAGTAGAATTGTAGCACTTTTATTTTAATCTATTTATGCAAAACAACACAAAAATCTAAAGGTAAAAACAGCCAACAAGCCGGTCAGGCTGATTAACTTAGTGCTATTTGAAGTCATCAGTCTTTAAATGTTTCTTATCTGTCAGTGTCAGTTAATCAAATTCAGCTGCTCTTCACACATACTGTCAGAAAAAGCTTTCTTTAAAACCATACAGGACAACAACACCTTACCCTTTAATGCCCACTGTTCCCTATATTCAGCTTTCACTGTTCACCTTTCTATTACAGGAAATATTACCCATCTTCATTTCCTACAAATGTGCTCGTGTATTTGCATCCATGCTCTTAATCATATTGTTAGTGGGAGCATCTGGTGTGAACAAAGGAGGCTACAGGGCCACAGGCATCAACAAAAGACTATGTCCAAACAGCACAAAAACAAGCGGGATGTCGAGCAGATTCACCCACCAAATCACACCGTACACAATTACACACTATGATGCACACATACAAACACACTCATTCACAAGGATAGACACACACGGGCATCTGCATACAGTATAAACACACCCACTGCCATATATTATTGGTACCTGAACCAGAGCTTGGTACAGAAGATAAAGATGTTCTATACTGGGAGACGGACTGAGGTCACAAAACTGAACACACAAACGCACACCCGTTCATTTTTTGAACATATGACCAACATACAAGCACACAGACAAGGAAGCATGTGCAAAAACACGTGAAAACAGACCCAGTGATGAGCACAGGCAGCATGCCATGAGCGAGCCAGAGAATGGGAAGAAAAAAGAAGAAATCAACTGAGCTGACGAAGAAAGTGAAAGTGAAAAAAGAAGCAATTCGAGAGAAAACGTGCGATAATAACACGTAAATCAAGAATGACAGAATAAAGAAATGCAAAGACTGAATTAACAGGACTGACACAGTATCTGAGTGACGTATTAAATATTGTGAAAAACACTAACTTAGAACTCCAACTAACCCTGAGGTGTATTCATGAAGACTGCAATGAGTCAGTGTTTATTAGACTGGATATTCAAGTGTGCACAATTACCATATGTACAAACAAACTGTGTGAGTGTGTGTAAAGGTGAATGCAGACATGCGTGCACCTGTCTGAAGGACCAGTACCAGCTTGTGTGCATTAGGAACGCGTTTATGAAGTACTGCGCATATTTCAATTAATGGCCCTGCAGTACTTTACGTACCTGCGCAGCCGCCTGCGGCAGAGATGTGTGTGTGGGGCTCTGAACTGATGCAATGCTCTGATTGGATGAAACAACCTGGACACAGACAGGGAGAAAGAGTGAGGAAAGAAGAGAAGAAATGGCTAAATTTATGAATGCAAACATTTACATGAACACCAACATCCTTTTTAGGGTTGAGACTTTTTTTAGTTCCCAGTCATGTCCTGCTTATAATAACCTGGATAAACTCAAATCCCAGTTATGAGAAAGCAGAATTATATGGAGACCAGCTGGGAATTTATCTCATTAAACTCAGTCATATATTGCTCCCTTTATTATTGTTAATTTCCTGGCTGGTTGTTAATATAACTACTTCCAGAAAGTTCAGAAATGAGACAGAAATCATGTGACGGCACTGTTGTAAAATGTGAATGCAACTCTTTTGTACAACAGTGTAATTATGAGGGAACTGCTACTGCTGCTGGTTTAAATAATAAAACATAATACGTTCCATCTTATTCTGACAAGAAACATTTGATCTCTGATTAACATCCAATTACACGCTCAATCAAATCAGCTTAGGGCTGCAATTAGTTCATAGCAGCAGTTTGTGCTGGGAGCAAACAGTGCTTTAGAAAGAGTGTGTGACATGACTGCAGGCACAGTGCCAGCTCTGTGGGAGTGGTCACCTTGAAGCAAAGGCAACGACTTCAAAGAGAAAGCTGAAATAAGCGCAAAAATTGGGTGGATGTGTAAAAAAAGTCCCAGTTTTCAGGCTGTTTTTCTAGTCGTCTTACCTGTTGGGAGGTCCCAGGAGGAGCTGGCTGGGTGGTGGAGGGGACCAAAGGGGGTCCAGGAGATGGCTGGGGGGTGGGAGCCTGAACCTGCTGCTGAGAAACAGACCGAGAGAAAGACGGACAGAGGGGAAGAGATGCGATGTTGTGGGACACGACAGGATGGAGGTGGGTAGCGGTGAGAAATTAAGAGGTTGGCAGAAAGGAGAGAAAAACAAGACAGAATGAGAACATGTTTGTAGTTTGACTGGAAACTGTACATGAGTGCAAACACAAGGTACTTCTGCTCTTCTGTAGGGGTCAGTGCTACATTCCCTTCTTGTGTATGCACACATGCACACAGACTACTCTGATCTACAAGCCCGATTCCAAAAGAGATGGGACGCTTTGTGAAGCACGAATATGTACTCAACTGAAAACAGTACAAAGATCCTTTTTCTGAATTTGATGCAGCAACAGGTTTCAACCAAGTCGGGACAGGAGCAATTAAAGACTGGGAAAGATGTGGAAACACCTGTTTGGAACATTCCACAGGTAAAGAGGTTGATTGGTAACAGGTGATAGTATCATGGTTGGGTATGAAAGGGGCATCCTGGAAAGGCTCAGCCGTCCACAGGCGAGGATGGAGCGAGGTTCACCACTTTGTGAACACATGATTGGATAAAGATGGTGACTGGATTCTGTTTTTATTTACGTTTCACAGAGACCCAACTTCTTTGGAATCGGGGTTGTGTTACAGCAACAGATATATGCACACCGACACCTGCTGTATGCATATACACAGATACACAACTTGTAGTGTAGCAGGTACAACAGTACAGGCACAGTACTGTACGGGGTTAGGCTGGGTGTAAGTACAGGGTTTTAACATGCAGGTCAGACCCTACGTGATTGGTAGTGATAATAAGCCAATGAAGCACAGAGTAGAAGCTGGAACACTGACACCAAACACACTTATTGAACTGAAATTTTAAGATTTTAAAGAACCTGCACTGTTTTTTATATAGATATTAAAAAAAACCTACACAAGCATCAACTTTTGATCTGTTGCATTGGGACCAAGGTGCAGTTAAACTGCTTGTGTTGGCTGACTATGTGTTCCTGTTGATGGTATTAAATCAAAACCGAAAGCTTTAAACTGCAAACCGAGTCATGTTTAGCTGCATGTGTCTGATGGGGATGGAGATAATGCTCTAAGTCAAAGATACTGTGAGTTTAAGGCTTTTCTAATTTCATCCTGACACTGTGTGACCGACCCAAACCCCACCAGTGTTGGGCTCTAAATTGGACATGTTGCTATGGTCATGTCGTATTGTTTACAAGGAATTATTAATTATTAGATGTGTTATTACATTAATTATTGCTTCTTATTCATTATTAGCTTCTTGCTGTCCAGATCACCTGTTTTCTCCTTGTATTATGTAACATCTGGTTGTAGATTCAGCCACGGATGATGGTTAAAAAGTTTAAATAATTTAACTTCGGACGGCAATGCCATCTATTGTTATTCTGCTTAATGTTACTGTCCTGCTCTCGTCCACCAAAATGAATTTGCCAACTGACTGCAGCATTACTTGCACATTTGATTTTCGACCTTGGTTCAGCTCTCGGGAGCATCGGGACAAACAGGGCTGCGTCTCTGAATGATCCACAGCAGGACAGCAGCGTACAGACAATCACGGCCGTTCTGCTGCCTGAACCCTTAGAAGGCTGTTTGCAACTCTCTACTTGTCATGAAGCCCACCCTCACAAAGCGTGGCGGGAGCTTACACAAGCACGTTGCACCACACACACGGCTACCTACCTTTCTCTGACATCACAGGCAGTCACGTAAACACAATAAAGAACTTCACAGCACAGATATCTAATCAATAGATTCACAAAGAAAGACCGAGAACTCAAGATAAATGACGTGAAAGAAGAACAGAGAGGAAATGACGGGTAACAAAGACCAGTGATCACAAGTGGTTCAAACGAAAGACGGAGAAAGTAAAGGTGGCACTGATAACAGCAGCATTCTAAGGGTTTAATGAATCTGAACTGTGACCTTTGAACCCTGTGTAGGAAGTTGATTTGCAGTCCGGAAAGGAAATGAAAACACAGTGTACTATAACAAAGACCTGGCTTAAAAGTCAAGATCTTTAGCAATTACAACACAAAAGAACAGAAAGAATTTAAAATACACAAATGAAATGTCTCTCTGCATGTTACATTGCTCGGTTTGTCGAAGCCCCCTTTTGGTTTTGTTGTATGTTTCTGCGTGTTTGTCCGTACAAATCGACAAAGTCTCGCAGCTCTATCGTACTTCACGCTCTTAGATTCGTACACACTACTCAACGTGCGGGTGTTTTTACAGAAACACCGCTCACCGATCGAGGTGATGTTGTTTTGGCATCAGGTGGACTTTGGATTTGTACGAGCAGCATTGAAGTATACCACACACACAGTATACTCTCACAAACACACATTTCTCATATACATTCATATATGAACATACAGACAAAATACTACTTACTGACATCGATAAATAAATCAAATACACAACATAAAGACAGAAAGGAAGGGGGCTTAGACTGCTTGCTTATAGCTTGAACACCAGAGTTTGTCTCATAGACTCCCTTCTGAATGTTGCCTTTAAAATATTTACGACTTGACTCACAAAACTGACTCTTACGTCGCAGTGTTTTCTGGTTTTGGTTGCACCCGGACGTTATGTGGGTTGTGCCCTCATTTATAAATAATGAACTGCTGACTAACAATTTTTTCTGGAAGCAAATGAACGACGTGAGACATTTTGAAGGCGGGCCATGAGACTCACTCTGTGGTGCTGATGTGACTGGATGGGATTAAAATCACAACTGAAGACTATATGATGAGAAACGGCTGGGGCTCCTGGGTTGGTGGGGTGAAAACAAAACAGGGACCGGTGTTCCGGCCTCTGGGTCAAATTACAACGAGAGGTTAATTCAGCTGCTTTTCATAGAAAGATCCACTTTACTTGATGGGTTACACCATTTTGTCCTTATCTCCACTGAACAATACATTTGTTTTACAAGGTAATGCAAAATGAATGCAATAATTGCCTTCCTGGTGTTACAGGTCCATGGCAACATATGTGAGATTCTCAATCTATGACATGTTGACAATTTGCTGGCTGTGGATCTTTGCTAAAAAAGCAACTTGTGTCATTTTAACCAGTAACTGACCCAGAGGTTTAGAGGTGTTTTAAAGGTCTAAACTCAGTACCAGAGTGGGGTTAGCAGCCTGCATGGCCAGCAATGACTCATGGTATGTCATATCGGGTTGGGCTGGTACCACCCCGCCATGCCGGGCCCAGGCACTCTGGATCAGAGACTCGAGCTGGGATGATGATGCTCCCCCTAGTGGGAGCTCAGAGGATGGGGTGGGAGGGAGGAAGCTCTGCATGGAGGGTGGATGTCCCTGGGGGTCTATGGGAAACACTCCACCGGATGAATCGTAGAGCGCAGCGGAGGATGAGTGAGGGATGGACTGAGCGGCTGAGGAGTCGAATGAAGGGAGGAGAGGTGGGGGAGGAGGCGACTGGAACTCCCCGGCATCAGAGGAGGCCAAAGAGTCACTAGAAGGTTCTGGGCTTCTGTCTTTTGTGGTTAAACCTGTGTGGTGAAGAAGAAGACTTCCTGGAGGTAAGGGAAGCTCGGGACTGACATACGTGTACAGCTCTTCTGTCACCGGCTGCAGACGGCTGTACGTGCCTGAACCACCTGATCCAGTCCCAGTGTTGTCTTCCAGAGGGAGGTCCATGGAGCTCCTTCGGGCCCGGAAAAGTCTGGATGCAAGGAGGCTTGGGTCTCCTGACAAGCCCCCTGCAGCTGCGGCGGCGGCGGCTGCGGCCAAATGGAACTCAAAGACGCTTCCAGCTGACGTCGGGGTGTCAGCTATTACTGGAGGTGCAGAAATAGGGAAAGCGGAAGGTGAAGCATGCTGTGGAGGATAGCATCCATCAGATGAAGAAGAAGAAACGGAGCCACCGGTGGACGCACTCATGGGCGGTATGGGTGGAGGGATCGGGCTGTGTGCACTCATTCTTTGCATGATGTGTGGGTGCAAGAACCCGGGTTGAGGTGGAGGAACCGGATCAAAGCCCAAACTAGCAGCTGCAGCTGCTGCTTGCCTCTGCTGATGGAAGCTCAAGTGGCCAAGCTGGTGTGCAGTCATTGGGTATCCTCCATATGCCATTGCTTCATAATGGTCCAATAAGGCAGCTTGATTTAGGCTTAATCTCCTCACTGCTTCCTCATGCTCTGCTCGCATGTCTTTATAGCCGTACATACTTGGGTCAGATTGTCCTGGGAGATGCAGTGGCTCCCCGACACCAAGTCTTTGAGCTGCAGCTGCAAATCCGGGGTTAACCATGAAGAGAGAGGGGGTCTCAGCTCCCTCAAGCCCAGAAAAGGGATGCAGGCTGCTCCCATAGCGAGTGTAGGCAGGCTGGAAGTGTCGGGTATGCGCCTCAAGAATGGACGTACTCTTGCGTCTCTGGGTGTTGTAGGCCTTAGGAGGCCCCGTGGGAGGAGGCGAGAAAGAAATGGGCCGCTCGGGGATGGAGGGGAAGAAAATAGTAGTGGGGTCTGGGAGAGTTGAGAGGGGGATGCTCCCTCCTGCTCCTCCTCCTGCTCCTCCACTGTAGGGGTGCGGCATTGAATGCTGCTGCGACAATGAGATACAATGGTTTAAGAATGAGACTCAGGAGAATGAGAGAGAGAGAACCACAGAAAAGGCCCGCATGAAATGGAGAAAATAGTGCGTTAAGGGCATCATTTCAAGACCATAAAAGAGAAGACATGTATTCTCTCTCCACACTAGAAACAAAATGACGTGGTTAAGACAGGACAGAATACACTTAACAGCTGTAAAAACGAGCAAACAAATAACGCAGAGGTGCAGTGAAACAGGCGGACTGACAGCGTGACAGGCAGCACAAAGACAAGCAGACAACCAAAAGACAGTAAAAGCGGGAGACATGGTGAGAGCTCACAGGTCGCTACGCAGTGGTGTTTAAAATACAAAGAGAAGAAAGGCTAAATACTGGATCTAAGCTCAATAATATCCTGAGGCATCTGCACGCAGGAAAACTTTCATTACAGAACAAAATGTTGACCTTCTAACTAAGCAAATGCAACCTCTAATTACAATATGTGTGGGCTGACATGACTTTGACCTAGTATATAAATAAAGTGTAAATCAAAAACTAAAGAGGAGTTTGGTTGTGTTGTCAGAACTGATTTATGATGAGATGCTTCTTTAAACTAGCTTCACAGGCTTGGCGTTAAGCATGTTGTCTTGACTTGTTAAGTAAAAACGCTGAGAAGGAACACACCCCGGAGGCCTCGGGGGTTAGGGCGTCGACCGTGAGTCACAACCTTAACTGAATGTCGTACATCATCTCTCTCTCCTCATTTTCTCTCTGCTGTCAGCTGTCTCATAAGGCCCTAGAATACGTTAAAACCACTTCAATAACTCTGGCTGTCACATGACTGGTTTTCCTGATGGCAGATGCACATGATATTACACATTTGTGTGACAGAGCAAAGTTAAAGCTCAAGCCAGTCAATCTGTTTTTAAATGTGAACACAGTGGTTGAGGAGGGGGAGAGGGGGAGTTCAAGAGAGATGGATGGGGCGAATGAGAGGCTCACAGCAGGGCCTGAAAGCAACCAGCTAATCTGAGCAAACACTGAGGTCAGACTAATCTACCACATGAGATAAATGTCACCCTAAAATCCCTTAAATTAAGAGCAAAGCAGCATTTTTCTAACGATTTATTATTGTATATTGAGAGTTCAAGCTAATCTACAGCACTGGCTCAGCCCACACAATTTAAACCTCCTGCGTACAGTCAGTTCAGCCCTTATTACAAAAGATTTTATCAATATGGTAACTATGAAGAGGCCAAGACTGAGGTGTTTTTTCTCATTTTTTTCTCGCTAATTAATTTACAAATAAATTACATTTTCTGTCTCTGCGTGGTTGTTTACACATTTCAGCTGTGACAAAAAACTGTGCTGCATCAGCATGAGCAATACAAGCTGTTTGATTAACAATCCTTTCATTCACTGTCATCCAGCAGAATAAATCACTGGCATTGGTGCGGTACACTGACTTTGTCACTGGTTTCCATGCACAATGGCAGCAGGCTGGAATTGCAAAGGAAATCTACTTTCAGACACCTGTGTGGCCCATATTCCTCATCTTTCTGACTCTCCCTTCCTCTGTGGTTCTCACCACCACTGTGGCCCCAGCTGGGGTTGAAGATTGTGAACCTACAGGGGTGGAGAACAGGGCAGGTAGGCTGGCCCTCCGCTGCCTGGCCCTGGGCAGAGAGGGGGCAGAGTGAAGCGGTAGGACTGTCTCCAGGGCTTTGGAGAGGCGCCCAGCGAACGTGTCCCTCTCGGCTGCGAGAGGCATGCAGGGGGAGGTGGTGGTGTAGGAGGATGAGGAGGACAAGTCTGGAGGAGGGGTGGAGGGCTGCTTTGGAGGAACAGCCGGGGGCGGAGGAGCATGGGAAAATGAGTAGGAGGACGGGGGAACGCAAACAGACATGCTACGACTTCGACGACGGCGCGACGCAGGCTGCAGGCCAGGGAGGGGTGGTGGAGGAGGGTGGGACCGACATGAAAAACAAACACAAGAAATTAAAAACACAAAACATATAAAACAGCAGTGAAACAACAAAAGGGCACACGTATGAAAACTAAGAGAAGAAGCCAAAAGAAACAATTATACGATGAAAATCTTACAAAATTAAAAGTGATTTAGTTTTACATTAAAGAAAAACATATTTCCTTATTAGAACAAGATTATAGCACCTAAGTTACTAAAGGATTTAGAGGAAAACTCAATCTGGAAAGGGAAGATCATTACACCAGTGATGCTCCAACAACAGCACAAACAACAAAGTAAATAACACAAAGAAATATACAACAACTTGTGAACAAATGCAGTAAAAACAAATGAAAGACAGAACAATGGCAAAAGAAAAGGAAAAAGTAAAGTAAATTCAAAACAAAGCAAAAAAAGAAATTAACTCAACCTGAAACAAAAGAACGATTCATATTTAATATAGTCAATTAATAAGACAAAGTGTTTGTCTGCACAGAGCCCGCTGGAAAGACCTCTGGTGAGGACATGAGCCTATTGAGAAACGCTACAACACTAAAAATAAACCAAAACCACCATTAAATTATTCAATCGATCAGCCTACAAACTGAACAATCGTCCAGCTGGACAGCAGATCAGTCAGCGTGACTGCTGCTGAACTGGAAGTCAGACAACATTTACAGCCAAAAGGTCACCAGATGGAAAAGTCTACGGTGGGAAATTAAACAAGAACTGCTCGCGCTCCATTAGTAGGTACTTATAAGGTGGCCTTCTGTTTGGAATGCGACTCATCTGGTGCCGTAAGGCTGCTCAAAGGTCAGCAATTGAGGATTATGGGTAAAACAGCAAGTATGCTCAGCAAACATTCCCTGAGTGAGTGAAGGAAGGAAGCTCAATAAAAATCACGAGCCACAGGAGAGAAGTAGAAACCGTGCTCAGGCAACGCTGTGAAGATATACGACCCATCAGGAGTCAATAAGAGGAAAAGCTGCTTTCTTCTACTCGTACAAGTAATTGTACTGTAGTAGTTTTCTGTTTTCTGGCTGAAATGCACTCCAGCTCTTCAAATGCAATTACTCTAAGTCTCTCCTGTGACAAATTAATGCAAAATAATGTCAATAAACAGGAACATGTGGAGTTTCATCTTTAATATTCTACAAATAGTAAATATAATATTTATAGACTCAAAAAGGCATTTTTTTCCTGAATATGAAGCTTCTGCAAAATAAAAAGCATTGGGGGGGGGGGTGTTCATGCATTTCCAATGTAGAAAAAAAGTGAAAGCAAAAGAGATCTGCAGCATAACGACTGCAACAAAAAGAGTAGTGACTGAATAAACAACAGATGCAT
>JBBMOE010000040.1:2616178-2628678 GCA_037975065.1 Chaetodon trifasciatus
GGTCTTCAGGTCAGAGGTGGTCATCTCCACATAAAACAACCCGCTGCTGCGCATTTCATTCGACAAACACCCGCGATTCCCAGCCGACTCGCAAACACTGCAAACTTCACTCCAACTCACTCCCAAAACACAACGCGGTGCTCACTCCAGACATTTTCAGCACACCTGTGAGCGGCGCCGCTACGCATGCGTGAACTGGATGACATCAGCACTCACCATTGGCTGCGGCGGCTGGGCGTAGCCCGGGTGCTGCTGCTGCTGCTGCGGGGTAGCAGAGGGGGCGGAGGGGTAGGGGGATTGGGGCTGGGAGGGGGGCTGGGTGGAGGGGGGGCAGCTGTACGACATGGTCAGCTGACCCAGGTGGGGGGAGTCTGAGGAGAAAACTGAGGAACCCTGGCCGCTGTCCAAACCTCCTTCAGCTGAGAGACAGACAGAAAGAGGAGGGTCAACCATCGTCCTGTCTCTCCTCATCTCCTGCATCTACTACAGCCTAACAGAGTCCATTATGTACAACAGAGAAGCTAGTTTGGCTGCTTGTTTGATCAGCCACAGTGGAGCACAAGTTGTTTATAAAGGCCACATCAACTTTAATGGCACACAATTACAGGAAGGAAGAATTAATAGCTCCAGTGTGCACCACATTTGAAGGATGACTCAACAACGGCCGTCCCTGATTTGCAGGAAGACAGTGACAATATGATACTGAAACAACCCTCTTGGCTCATGATGATGAAGATCGTGTCTCCCCAGCAAATACTTTGTTATATATGCAGTAATGCGTCACAGGTATATGAGTATATGCATATCGGCTGTATCTCCTGTTTGCTGCTTGTCTTACATGCGTGTGAGATGCCGGTCTGCTGATAGTGAAGCTGTTGCTGCTCCACCTCAGTCTCCTCTGCATCCGCCTGCAGACAAACAAACAGAAAGAGAAGTATAAAAAAAAAAAAAAAAAAGAAAAACCTCACATTTTTCGCGAGACAAGGCTCCCACTGCTCCAGCATCATTAAATCATGCTAACTGGCTGACAAACCTGTGTGTGTGAAGGTTTAAGTGCCTCTTGTTGATGCTGCTGCTGCTGTTGTTGTTGTTGTTGTTGTTGTTGTTGTTGTTGTTGTTGTTGTTGTTGTTGTTGTTGTTGTTGTTGTTGTTGTTGTTGTTGTTGTTGTTGTTGGTGCTGTTGTTGTTGCTGCTGCAGCTGCTGCTGCTGCTGCTCAGTCTCTAGTTTTCTCTTCTCCTGTTCCTCTCGTACCAGTTGCCTCTGTTCTCTCTTCCTCCGGATCAGAGACACGCGGTCCTTGATAGCCTTGGCCATGGTCTTATGGTCACCCTCAGCGACGTAACCAGACTCGACCTGTGGAGTTCAGTGGAGACACATAGATGCTTTTCTTAGCAAACAGGCGTAAAAACTCAACTTGATTTGTCTCTTTGCATGTCTTCTTACCAAATAGTCATTTTTAGCCAATATCCTTCCTCTTAGCTATTCTCTCCTGCCTAAATCCATCACTTCCTCCCACAATTCATACCTCCATCTGCCATTACTGTACATACCATTTCCTGCGCCACATCTTCAGGGACGTCCTTGTTCAAGTCAAAGGAGAACTCGATGGCTTCGTTATCTTTGTATTTGCCTACAAACAAGTTACAAATGGATGGTCAGGCAACTTTAGTCGCACAGTGATAGCAGCTCTGTACAAAGAGACAAAAGCTGAAGTGACACAGAGCCTCACAGAAGCAGAGAGCATCTCAATAACCACAGACGGGTGGACTTCAGCAGCTACTCAGAGCTAGACTACAGTCACAGCTTGTGTTCTGACGATTACTTATTAATTATATTATAAAAGGACTGCTACTGACAGCTGCACTGTTATACATGGTTCAATCATTCATTGCCAAAGACGATTCATGCTTCACATGCTTAAGTCATGGACGGCTGCTGTCATTTTATTTCATGAAAGAAGAAAAGCAGAAGCACATTAAGTAAAAAATATCGTATCGTGGCCTTAATATCGAGGTATTTCCAGGTTTTGATGTCGTTACATCCCTAATTGATAAAATATTTCCTTACCTTTGAGCTTCTTGACGTCTTCTATCCTGAGCCAGAGTTTGATGGCGATCATTTCCCCATCATCCTCCTCAGCCAGTTCAACCCTGACCCCTGTGTCCTCCTGGAAGAACGCATGGTTCAACAGGATCTTTATAGCATACCTAGAAGAGCAAGAGACAAAAACATGGATATGAAACAGAGGAGTTACATCTTGATACTAATTTAATATTTTTGTTCAAGCCCAGCGAAGCCTTGTGAGCTGCTGTCCAGCTGACAGGCTAACAGGACAGACATGGCACTTCATTTATCTGCTGGGAATCACATGTTGGCATTTAGCCCTGGGGCAGCGTTCCACGTATATTTCACATTGTGCCATTCAGCTTGTGAGCTGGGACCTTCTGTTGGTTCTTAGAGAAGAAAAACAAAGAATCAGATGACTATTCTTCACAGAGAGACAGAGGAATTTGGACAACAAGGCGAAGGAGGACGAGAAGACAAACAAAGAAAGTGCAAGAGAGGGAGAAGGTTCAGGTTTGGGTAGGTTTTAAAGCTGAAAGCCAGAGGGGAACAAATGATTTGGCAGAGCCACAGCAAAGGAAGTGAGAGAGAACAGGGCTCTTCTTATTTCTGACCAAGGAGCTGTGAATGAGAACAGGATTAGGTGAAGTCACACAGATTCTCCACTACACCCAGCAATGTTTACCATCACACATCAGAGGGCGCAATGGTGAGACTGTGATTAATTAATACAAAAAAAAGAAAGAGGTTGATAACAGAAAGTTGTGAAAGAGAGTCCAGAAGGCAACTAAAAATCCAAAGATGGAACAAAATATCAACAATTCTGGGTTTAACTTGATAACGAGAGAGAGAGAGAGAGAGAGAGAGAGAGAGAGAGAGAGAGTGTGTGTGTGTGTGTGTGTGTGTCTCACCTCTCGTCCTTGTTGGTTCTGATGCAGCCCTCAATAATTTCCTTCACCTCAGGAATGGCTACCTTGTCAAAACTGCCAGGCTTCACTCCCTGCACACAGAAAGAAGAGCAGTTAGGACGAGGAACCCCATAGAGAAAGACGCAGAGTCCATCACACACACGCACGCACGCACGCACGCACGCACGCACGCACGCACGCACGCACGCACACACACACACACACACACTTGTGTTCCCTTTATGTCTACTTGCTGGTTTTGTCTGTTAGTGATGCACAATTAATCATTCTTCAGAAGAGGAAAATAATAAAACAGGACAAATAAAATAAGGAAAAAGCCTTGAATATGCAACAACAAATTGCAAAGACTTAACTGTCAAATCCCCATTATACACTGCAGGATTAACTGACGCTAATTAAATTAAACTGAATTACGTCTGTGAAATACCCGTTCAGCAATTCAAATTTATGAGCCATGCAAATAGAATGGTTGACATTTGACAGACAGAGGTCCTACAGCAACAGAGACCGTCCAGGGTTTATTCCCACATGAACGCAGATATCCTCTCAGGAGTAAATAATGAATCACAGCTGCTCAGAGCCCATGAAGACAACTAGAGCCCATTTTGATGGATAGCACTAATAAAAGGCCTCAGAAGGGACCCATTCTAAAGTCTGGCACTATGCAAAGGCACTAAGAGGCCTAAATCTGGAAAAGCCAACACTGTTTGCAGATCCAGAAAAAAGAAAACAGTTAAAAGACGACATATGATGCACAAAATGCAGGGCTCTCCAGTTTTGGCACTTGCAAGTAACTAAGAACAAAGACCCTCTAAAGGCCCATCACATTTTAGGTCCACCATTCAGCGCTGAGCAGAAGTTGAGCCACTCAGCTCGCCAGACGGCATCTTAATGACCAGCCCATTAACGCTGTCAATGGAGGAACACAACAGAGACTGAAGCAAAGGCGAGGACGAATGAGGCTGAAGCTAAATCCTGAACAGATAAAAAGGTGGCAAAAGAGACATGAAAGCACTGCACCCTCTCCAACTGACGATGGAGGACGCTACTGTGCAATACCTCAATAAACTTTATGGGCAATAATCAACCAGCTGCTTGTTCAGTGTAAAGCCTCCTCGCCGAGGAGAGTCGACCTGAAATGCAGCTGCTGACAGATGTTTTCTCAAATCGCACATAATACTGTGTATCCTGTACAAATGCACAAATAAACTCACAAAGATGAGTGCAGAATGGAAGCAATAGGTTTAAAAAGGCAGGAGGAGCAGGCTGAATACCCGTCTAATAAAGTCACTTACCTGGAAACACTGAGACCAGCAGACTACAGACTGACTGACTGAATGACTGAATGACTGACGTCTTGGGACTCGGGACTCCTGTTTGTGCCAGCTAACAACCACCTCCTTCTGCCCCCTTTCCTCCTTTCTTTCCTCACTCTCTTGGTCTGTTTCTCTCCTTCAACCCCCCAAGTCCACTATTACATAACAACCCCCCCAATCCCTCTCTCTGTCTCTCACACACACACTGAGACGTTTTGAGAGTCCAGGGCCAGACAGAGTCCGGACTGATGGAGGAGGTAATGGTATTAAGTCTGACAGAGAAAGGGAGGATGAAGGAGGAGACAGAGAGGGAGAGAAAGCACAGTTTCAATTCAACAAGGCTGATTGGAGGTCAGGAATGTTCCACGAGGTACGTCAACAACATCTGTATGTCAAGATATTACAAGATGAGCCATAAAGTGCATCCTCCTGCTGCCTTACAGTGACACAAAATGATACAACGAGCCTCAAAACCATGTTTTGACCCCTTAAAATGACCATTGTCAGTGGTGGTAGTCCCATTTTAAGCACATTTAGAGGCCTGAAGAGTAGAAGTTATCCAGAAGAAAAGATGAGAAGAATTAATTAATAATTAAATGTCCAGAAATGGCACAATGGACAAAAGACGCTCCTGAGAACCAGTGACCTGTTCGTGTCCTAATGAGCTTAATAACTCATCTTCAATAACCTGCTGCAGAAAAGAGGCTGTAAGCATGGACATATGATCCAGTTAAAGTCACATTTTCTGTTTCTAAAGCTGCAGTTTGAACATATGAGGGGTTAACTGGTGTTTCTAACTTCCCCAGGACTGACAAAGGGAGAAACGGAGGGTGGAAAGCTGGAAGGACGGATTAGGCAGCCAAATGAAAGGAAGCAGGTGACTCGGGCACCCTGGGGTTGTCACAAGGCCGTGTGTGAGTGTGTGTGTGTGTGTGTGTGTATGTTGCGTGTGACAATAACAATTACAGACAAGTGAAGTTGGTTGTTTGACTACATGTTTTGCTGAGTGCATAGAACGAGCTGAGAGGCATAATGCCCTCTCGCTGTCAGCGTACGAGATTAACCGACGCACATGCACACAAGCGAGAGCGGCGAAGGCTGAGGTCAGGACGGTCATCGATACGGTTCCATCGAAGTGAGGATGTGATTTCAGCTTCGTGTGAGAGGAGAGGAGAGGAGAGACTAGAAACAGACAGATGGACATATGGATTGAAATATACAGTCTGAATTAACAGACAGACAGACAGACAGACAGAGGACAATTCTTTGCTCTAACAGTGATGGTTGGAGGGAGGGAGCCAATCTTAATCCAAATCCCTTCCATTTGAATTTGTCTGCTGGTGGCCACTGGAAACTGTTTTTTTTTTCCTTAAATTATTTTTTTGGGCTTTTTAGCCTTTATGATAGAGACAGCTGAAGGTACGATAGGAAAGGGGGCAGGCAGAGGGGACGACACGCAGCAAATGGGCCGCAGGTTTGACTCCCACCTGCAGCCCCTTCGCTGTGTGTCGACTGTCCACTGCAGAGGACTCACAGCTTCAATACATGGGGCGCACACACTAGCAACTGAGCTATAGGGGCACCCCAAAACTGAAAACATTTTAACAATTCCATTAATGAGCTGAAAATCTGAACAAACCGAATGTACATGAGGGCATTTAAGATGTAAATATATGGGAACAAAGCCTAAAAAAATAACATTTGTCATAAGTGTTCTTGTGACCATAATTATCTAAAATAGAAAATGGAGCGCACCAGACTTTATTTGCAGTTTACACATTGAAAAAATCCTCTCACTGCTGCCAGAGTGTGTCTAAAGTTACCATTAAATTTTAAAGTTAGGCTTCAGCAGAGGTAGCAGAAGCACTGAGGGGGATGCTGCGCGCTTGCATAAGCTATAAACAGCATTTCTGTAGTAATACCAGCCAGATATTTAAGGATAATGGTGGTAAGCCTCCTTTAGTTTGTTAGTAAAAACGTGCCCACAGCGATAATGGAGGATGTGGGGGGGGGGGAGAAAGAGAGAGAGAGAGAGAGAGAGAGAGAGAGAGAGAGAGAGAGAGAGAGATTTCTAGTAAATTCCTCTGGTCCATTAACCATCACTGTCAGCCTTCACAAAGCTGAACTCAGTCCCGTGAGGAGAGCAGGGAGACAGATCTCATCTGCCTGTGTGTGTGTGTGTGTGTGTGTGTGTGTGTGTGTGTGTGTGTGTGTTGGGGTGATGACCTCAGAGGCACTCAACTTAAAACAGCATCTGATTGCATCTGTTGTCCTCTCCCCCGTCTGTGTTTTGGTCTCGTTTTCTGTTTTCCAGCCAACTGTCATCTCAATTTTAGCAAATGCTGGACATGTGACAAAAACTAAAAGGGAAGAAGGGGCTTTTCAATCTGATGCATTTTTATTTTCCTCATTTCAAGCCATGTAAGAAACTTGATTTCATCTTTAGCTGCGACCAGCAGCTCTGAGGCTCAGTTTGTCAGTCCACAAAAATTTCCCCACCCGTTGGCGGCCACAGTTTCCACAATGGGAGGCTGACATTTGGCATTTGGAGTGTGTGATCGCGGGGATGCATGCATTCTCCTGCGTGGTTGTAGCTACTGTACATTTGCGCTCGTTTCATTTAATTCAAGACGTTTTCCTCATACATATCTCTTACTTCTCTGCTTCCTTTACTTTAAAGGTAACGCACTTTGACCTGATATGCCTGGTATTGCTCTCTAGCGGCGGTAACTGTTTTCCTTTTTTTTTCTACTTTTGCAAGACAGAGCAGGAGAGAGAGGTGAGGAGGGAGGGGGAATCAGCGAGAGAGACTAATGAGTGCAAAAACACAGTCATATGACTGGATCTGCTGCAGCTCATGCCAAACTTATTAATACAGTCAGTAAACAAGTATGGGGTAGTGGCAGAGGGCGCCACAGGGAGGAGGATGGAGATTAGAGACTGTTAGATACAACACATTAATGTCAGCCCAGAGTCTCAAATCACTCGCAGCTGAGGCATTCAAAAGAAATAGCTTCACTCTTTCTGCCGCGGCCACACTGCGCAGGAGACGCAGACTTACACTGGTAACCCGCCTGTAGATCTGGGCGGCGTTTTGACATTCGGAGTAGGGGTACTCTGAGGTAGCCATCTCCAGCATGCACATCCCGAAGGCGTACACGTCGACAGATTCATCGTACTTCTCCTCGTACATCTCTGGAGCCATGAACTCTGGGGTTCCTGAGGAAAAACAAAAGCTGAGCTCGTACGCTGTGCTGGGAATTTAACATCGTATCAAACTCAGCTGCGGTGCTGTAGTGTAATACTGCGTGTCATCACTGCTCCAGAGGCAGCCGACATAATAACTGCTTTGAGTATTTTTTTTTGTGTGTGTGAATGGTATTTGTGCATTTCTCATAAGCCATAACTGACACTTACTGCTAACACATACTAGCCTTATTGTGTGTTTGCATGCATATTCGTGCAAAGTTGTGGATTTCTGCAAGTGTCCAAATACTTGGGTCTACCTAATTGCTACAAAGCAGCTGTGAGATTTCCAAAACACTCTCGCCTCAAGTGCATGGGAATATCTGCGTTCGTGTACGTACGTGCGTGAGAAAATGTGTGAATACCAGAAAACTTGTGGTTAACTGCACAACTAGACTACTGCCAAGTTAGTATATGGAGCGCGGAAGACACTCTTTGCTCCACTTGAATGTGTGTGTGTTAAGTGGGTATTATATGCAGAGTGTGTGTTTGGTGTGTGTGTATGTGTGTGTGTGTGTGCAGTCTCCAGACAGCTTAATCCTAGCTTACTAGCGGACTGCATTTCACTTTTCAAATGCCTGCGGTTTGCTTTTACAACCATTTTCGAAGCAGTAAAATGAATCTACAGTAGGCGTGTGTAGTCGTGCAGAAAGTGTGTGCGCTCATATCTTATACGAGATAGCGAGTGTGTGTGTGTAAAGTGCACAACGAATGCATAACTTAATGTCAAGTGTGTGTGCATGCCAGAGATAGGGGATTTGTGTATCTGTGCACATGAATTTTCCTACCTATGACACTCTTGGCGAAGGAGGCCCTCTTCAGCGTGGCTAAACCCAGGTCCCCTATCTTCACCGAGCCCGTGGGCCCCGTGATGAAGATGTTGTCGCATTTCAGGTCCCTGTGGATGATGGGAGGGGCTCTGGTGTGCAGGAAGTGGAGGCCTTTCAGGATCTGTCTGCACCACGAACGCAGAACCTTGATTTTCATCACCTTGAAGCGCTTCAGGTAGCTGCAGGGTGGAAAGATCACACATGGGAGAGCGCGTCATTCAACGCAGCACTGTGGTTCGACCAGGCAGCAGCTTTTCAACAGCATGTATCTCCTTCAAGTGGCAATAACTGCCAACAAGCTAACACACAAAAACAAAGCCGCTCTTGCATGCATCTCATATCCCATCACACGTAGCACCAATTTAGCGAGGTTGAGGCGTACTCAGGTAACTCTTTGAACTGTTTCCACATTAATATTATTGCGGGACTCTGAAAACCATCCACGGGGGAATTAATTGTTCCAAAGCAAGGCACGAAGAGGCGGGCGAATAGCTGGATAAGAGCGACGGAAACACGGATAATGCTTCAATTAAAGATGAAAGCTTACCAACCAAAGTGGATTACCGTCAGACAATTCCAGCTCAAAGACACGCATCATAAATACTCACGCAAACATGAGAGTGTGCACTAAAACACACACTGACAGAGAATCTGGTGAGTGACAGTTGCAAAGTCAATCAACAGCCAGTACTCCTGAGCCCTGTCTTTATTCAGGAGTTGTTGTAGAGTGATATTATATTGAATTTATTTGACCTTTTCATGGAAATTCTCCTCTTTAGCATTTAGAAACAGCAGCAGCCGTGCTGTTAGTGAGGTTTCTAAGTGGGAGTTGTTCATTGCCTTTGAGTTATAGCACTCTGGAACCCATCCCAGCATGCACTGGGTGGAAACCCCTTGACATGTCTCCGGGCCATCACAGAGCAAACGCAGATCCACACCTGTAGGTGATCTGGAGCCGCAAGTCCACCTGGTTTGTATGTCTTTGGAATGTGGGAGGAAGGTGGAGGAAACCCCACAGGATCTGAGGCAGACCGGGGAAGGGCTTTCAGTTTCATTCCAAGAAGGTCCACTCCGGTATTTCCAGACTGATTAGCAGATTTTAGTCGAATAACTTTACCATGCAGTCGCTGTTATTTTCATTGATTAAATTAGATGCAATTACTCGATGAAAATGTTTCCGTCTCTCCAAGAGCTCTGAGAACTCATCCAAAATTCATCTGCTTGCGACTCTTGATTAGCTCGTTTAAAATCAATGCTTGAATTCTAAACAGCCTTTCCCGTTTTCTATTTTCGGCTGGGGGCTCGTCTGCCCGTCTCTCCGCGGCTCTTTAGCTAAAGAACAGAGCAGAGGCAGGGCGTACTCCTCAGTCACCCCCGGATCATTCAGGCAATGAGGGCAATTCAAAGGAGATCAACTGCTCCAAAACTCCTGTTTTTGGATTTGTTGCATTCTGATGGTTATTCAACTTTCCCTGCATGACAGCAAGCCGTATGATCTGATTTGAGACAATTTGTTGAAGCATTTCCGGTCATACAGCTGAGAATGACTCCATCCTTGATTTATTTACTGCAGTCAATTCAATGTCCGAGCTCAAATTAAATCCTCTCATGGTCATGGTAAATAACTGGCAGATGACCGAACTGCATAGTGACCCTGGAAAGAGCAACATCAGCGAGTCCGGCTCCACGTACGCACAGATCCCGACCGTCAACAGCTGCAGCAACTGCAAATATGTCTGAACTGACAAGGAGCCGTCCAGACAAATCTGGACTCGGCATCATGGACCGGTCTGGTCCGAGCCAGATCGCTGACAGAGGCTCCAGTGGACCCTGTGTCTTTACCAAAGGAGATTACACTCATTATCAGCGGTTAAAAGAGAGTACATTCAATCACATACTGTACTCAAGAGCCATTCTAAGTGAATAAGCGAAAACATTAACTTCAAAATCACAGTCAGCCCATTCAGAGAACCACCACAGCACAACTGCAACTAACAGTGACCTTCATTAAGCATTACGCAAGAGATTATAGTCTCAGGTCATCAATCTGTTGTCAGAAAACATTTAACACACAAATGCTCCTCACAAAGTTCACCTCTTCAAAATGAGTGTTTAGTCGGACCGATGTACAAAACCCAACTCAGTTCACTACCACACGAGACAAAACCTAGAATTACCGCCTCGCCTTCGTGTGCCTCTGCCAACCACCAAGTTACACTTTACATCCGTTTCTGTCCAGACTCGTGTAACATATGTGGTGAAGACTGTGAAGGAATTTAATAAAAGGTATTAAGTGTACTTCTTGTTGAAATGGATATTGACATGTCTGATTCCAGTGAATCGTTTCCAGTGAGAAACACGCTGTCTTCACTTAGAGACTATGTTCACAGAGGACTGATGGAGAGCTTCATCACATGGCGCAACATCAATCACCTGAAGCTCAGTATCAGCAGAACCAATGAGCTTGTGGTGGACTACAGTGCTTCAAATAGGGATGATGGCAGCACAGCAGCATCTGACCAAATGTGAAATATGGTTACAATCTGCTCTTCTGTTCCTGAGTTATAGTGATGAATAACAGCCAAAAACCATCTTTGCAGAACATCATGAGGTCACAGTGAAGTTGACCTCTGACCTTTGACCCCCAAATTCTAATCAGTTCATTCCTGAGTCCGAGTGAACGTTTGCTGGTATCATTCATTTTGAATTGCTTGTTTTTGAGTGCTGCTGCTTCTGTTATTAATGCAGTTTTTTACCTTTATTTATCCGATCTTTGTGAAGCACTTTGGGCTGAATCTTCGCATGAAAGCATACTGCATAAATAAAGTTATAATTAATTCAATCCTTCAATTATACAGTGAAGCGTCTCCCCTGGCTTGAAATGATGAGTGTGTCTCTTAAACAGGCTCTAATCATTATTCCGTGTTGTTAGAAGTTAATATCTGGGTGGATTCGCCTTCAGGGCACCGAACACATTAACACACTGAAAATCCTTTTTTCTGGACTTTTTTAAGTGAACATACCTCAAAATGCATAACTCAAGTGTTTCAACTCAAACCTTTCAAAGCCTCTCCCCTTCCATCACATGCCACCTCTCCCTTTTATTCCTCACATATCTCCTCACAAACCTCCTTCTCCTCTTCCTCCCTCCGTACCTTCCTTCCCTTCACCTCCTCTCCCTCAACTGTCTCCTCCGCTTTCTTTCTCTCTCTCTCTGAAGTCAGAGCAGTGCTGACAGAGGAGTTAAACTCTGTGGCATGAGACGCTGGAGTGACACTGCACAAAGCATCTCTCACTCAGCCGAGCTCTATTCAACACACACACACACACACACACACACACACAGATAAGGGGCCTCTAATACCCTGAGCTCAGTGTCGGTCAGTTTTTCCGTCCTCACCATCTCCCTCCTTCCCTATCAGTCCTCCCTCTCATCATCTCTCTCTTCTTTTTCCACCTCCTCCACCGTGTACAACAGTCCCTTCTCCTTTCTGAGTCTTCATCTGGATGACGGCCAAATCCCTGTGCAGCCTTCGTTTTGGTCACATCCTGTACGTACACGAGCTTATTACACATACTTAAAAACAGAGGTGATTTTTTGAGGAGTTGGCTGACAGAAAATTGCTCATTCATGGGAGGGGTGAGTCATTCTGGGGAAGGACTCTTGATATCACCATCACAATGTGATTACATGTTAGCATGGCGGCAAAACCAGATACATGAAGACGTCACCTTTTCACTACCTTATGATATTTTAGAAACCAGCAGATTAGCAGAACTGTACATTGTTTTTTCTAATGGATGATCTAAGTCAAATCCAGGCACAGTGTTTGCATGCCGGTGACTCATTTTGTCCCTGATCTGAATATTTAAATCACTCTTGTATAATTCCTAAAAACCTTCCGGGTAATTTATATTCCCTGCTTCCTTCTTTTTAACACAGTATGTAGTGGAAAGTGCTGGAAAAATTCAACTTTTTTGTTTTTGTTTGTTAAACTTACTTAATTTTACTCTTCTGTGTGAGGCATGCAGGACAGATGCGGCCCAGCTTCTGCATTTGTTAACATATTTGTGAAGCTTTTCCAGTCCTCCAGTGGAGGGCGCTACTGTCCTG
>JBBMOE010000040.1:2631178-2712037 GCA_037975065.1 Chaetodon trifasciatus
AGCTGACACATTCAGCACATCGCTATCCCAAAAATAAACAAAATCAGTGCCGCCTGACAACAATAAAGTAAGGCAACAAAGAATCAATACCCGGAGGATTTGAGCCCAAATATGGTCGCAGCTTCCTCCTGAATGATAATGTCGTTGGTGTCATCACAGGATAACCTGCAGTTACAAGTAGGTTACAGCAGATATTTTAAAAAAGACGGAGATTAAAACAAATATGAACCGAATATGAATGAGATGTTTCAATTAACCTGGAACAAACCGAAAAGCGTGCTCTGAGAGGAGCTGGTGACACACATCCAGAACATTTCATAACGCCTGTGACCCTTTTAGAGGATGAAATGACAGCGAACAGACGGACGGGTGTGCAGACAAAACACGGGAAGAGCAGCAGCACCGACGCAAAGGCTGTGTGCGTTTGTTAAAGCGTGGATGAACCACAGAGGGAGACCACGGCGAAAGAGAAGAAACGGCATTTTTAAGGTGACGCAAGATCAGACGTTGGAGGTTAGACACCTACTCCCAGCACCGTTATCAGGACCATCACCATGGCAACCAGTTTTCAAACGAGGTCCAATGAGGCGCACCTTGCCTCCAGTTCGACTGGTTGGTTGTTTCATAGAATGCATCCACAATATCTGACATGTTCAAGACTTACAGATTTAATACTGCAAATCCATGTTTTATTATTTTACCTGAATATGAACTTAAAAAAAAAAAATAACACTGCGTCAGTGCAAACCATTCGAGGCAAAGCACAAGCTCGGCATCAATCATTCATAGCGTTTAAAGCTACAGCGCCACAAAGGCCCAACATTCAGGAGCAGGCAGGTGTTATATGAGTGTTGCGGAGATGTCTAAATATAAGGTGATGTTCCTGCTTTGATAATCCACCGCAGCCAGTCAACAGTTCAGCACAGAACATCGTGCCAGGTCACGGCGCGAGTCTTGTGAAACGTTATAAAAGCGCTTTGAAAACCTTGTGAGCTGCTTCAGAGATTAGGACAATCTCTGAGGTGATGAGCTCATATTGTCATATTGTGTAACCGGGGGCCTCATCTATATCATATGACTTACACACACACACACACACACACACACACCGAGAAAGTCTGAAAGCTTCAGTGTTTCGAAGTGCATTAATGTGTGTAGAGTGTGTGTCTGTGCGCGCGCTAACAGCTTATCCCTTCATCCTGCAGCAACCGTTCCGCTGATGATGGCCCATTAGCACACAGAGACGTCCATGCATGTGCTTACCGACCCCTTCTGCCGTCGTCTCACTCCGTCTCACATTATGGTCACGTGACCCCGTGGTCACGTGACAATAGCTGCAGGTCACCTGACTGACTGACTGGAAGCCAACATTCCATTTCCCAGCAGCACTTAGAAAAGACCCTGACCACCCATATCACTGTTAGACACCTCCCCCAGGACACCACAAGATTACTTCTCGCTCCGTATTTTTCTCCGACTCTCGCTGAGTGTGTGTGTGTGTGTGTGTGTGTGTGTGTGTCCATAGATGTGAGCAGAGAAAGCAGACAGTAAGTCTATGGGGGCTTTCTAATACATTATTAATGTTTCCATCTTCATTCTAGTGTATAAACGGGTGCACAACTCTCACATACAGGCTTTCTAAAATAAATCTACATAAAAACTAGGGTTACAACTAATGACTATTTTCATTATTGATCAATCTAATCCCAAAGGCTCTTCATTACTACAGTAAATGACAGGAAAAGCAGCAAATCCGTATATATAAGAAGCTGGAAGCAGCAGATGTTTGACAGCTTTGCTTGAATTTGTCAATGATAAAAGTTGTTGAGAACTAAATCGATTAATCCACTAATTATTGCAGCTCTATAAAAAACTGTTAGGTTGTGGGTTTTAAAGGACTTAATTTGATCCTTGGTGCATAAGCCTTCCTGTCCAGAGTGCTTGTTTTCTTTCTTTCTTTTTTCTATCCCGTCTTTTCTGCTCCGAGCTGCAAAACATCATGAGACTTGAGTTTGTCAGACTCAAAAATACCCTCTCACTCTCCATCCAAGCCTCTCTCTCTCTCTCACACACACACACACACACACACACACACACACACACAGGCAGGCTCAGGCAAACATACACCTAAGCAAGACGAGCCCACACGCTCAAATCTGCAGCGTCTTATCTGACACACACACACTTCTTCTCGAAAAGAGGACTTCTCGCTCTCTAAGCCCAGCTTCGCTTTCTCGCTATCTTCCTTTCTGACTATCTGAGGAACTGAAAGAAGCCACCTATACATCCCTTCGCAAGAGACAGCTCTAAGTCTGTCTGCCCTATTTCTGCTCTGCAACAAGCCAGCCGGGGACACACATGAGCGCACACACACACGGGCATGCATACACCCACATACAGCTGAGCAGTCAGACAGGCACGCAGGAACAGAACCAGCAGTGTTACAGCATTATGCAGCCTCCTGCTGAGAAGCTGAAAGCTGATACCCTCTGATCAGCTCGTCTAGTCTGGACGTCCCACCGCGCTCTAACACTCGGCGATCATCTGCTCTGGTCTGTTGCACCCCGGCGAGCGAGCGGCACTCGCGGCACCAGATGGATGGAGGTTGCAACAGAAGACAACACGGCGAGTGCCAGAAAATTCAGACAATACACAGTGTGACAGGGTGAACTGCTCCTCGACTGTGTTATAACAAACCATCATGCTATTAGGTAACTTTACAGTTTCCGGGTACCACACTGAGAGGATGCTGTCCAAAGTGCCTCACCTCTCCAGGGGACAGCTGAAGCCTAAATATAGCCCAGAAAATAATTAGCAGTTTCTCAGGCTGTTCATTATGTAAGAGCAATAAACAAGGGACAAATCACAAACTGACACTTTTACTGTAAGTAAGTTTTAGAGGTGTTGAATATCGGGTCTGTATTTCTTCAAAATCTGTTCCTGTTTCTCAGGAAAAATGCCTGCTGGATCCCAGGAATTTTAGCATGCATGTGCTTGTGTGTCCGTGCGTTGGAGAGCTGAAGGAATATCATATTTACTGAAACAGAGCCGCCTTTTGCAAACCTCATTTCCACCGTCACACAGTCCGACCATGAATCTGACGTCATTACAGTGAAAGAACTGGATCGACTTTTCACCTGCAGCGGTTTCTCCCACTCACTTTTCAGGCTAAAAAGAGCAGTTTATCATTCGGCTGCGCGGCCAAATATTTTTCAGAAAACATTAACACGTTGGGCTTTAAACGTAAACTGTGCAAACTGCAAACCACAGGAGCAGGGCCGACTGCAGAGCAGCATTCAACAGATTGCCAGACGCGCTGAAGGCAGGGGCTTGAACAATACTCCAGATCCTAAAACCACCAAAATAACACACTGAAATGGCTGCATGCAATGGATTTTCCCTCTCTGCCACTGCAACAGTAATAATGGCGTGGTTTTTTGATGCATCCAAGATGGTGAAAATTGTCCCTCTACTAATAAACTATGAACTATTACCACATGATCTAGCAAATATGACGTAACAACATCAGAAAATACAGTTTATGTTTGAATAATCCGCCGTTTTTATGGTTAAAATTCATACATGGTGAGAAATCAAAGCAATCCAGGGAGCCCGGAGCAGACGACAATGCAGTTCCAAAAGGAATGAGGCATGTTTGGACACGGTGAGCGTAATCATCGTTAACTTGACAGATACTGATGGGTTTGTTACACTGATCATTCTCCTTTTTTGTGTGTACATGTACAACATGTACCCATATGACCAAAATCAAACAGCCGAGGGCCGAGCAAAGTAAATCATTTCTCATGAAAGGCTTTTACTGCTCAAAGCATTTAGACATGATTTGGTTGAAAACCAAATGATGACAAAAGACACAGACTCTGTCCAAGGTTTGCAGCTGCACAATAAAACGGTTTGTACAGTTAGGATGAGGAGAGATAATGAGCTTTAACACATGCTCCACTGTAAAAAGGTGATGTGAAAATGTCATTTTCCCCCCTAAATACCAAGCATGACCTCATACATTTGCCTTGAAATAATTATTCCAACAACAAAACAACAAAACAACCTTTTTCAGAGTCCTAACCGAGCTAAACTTTTTAGCCCAGTTTCTCCATAATGTGTTGTTGACCCACTTCAACGTCCCTCCATCAACCTTTGAGTTCTGACCCAAATATGGAAGAATGCTGGTCTGTAACTGGAGAGTGAAATCAGGACCCTCAAATCTTTATTACATTAAGCCTCTCGGTTGAGTGAGTGAGCTAATTTGTTTCTGTACACAGGAAAAGGCTGCAGCGCAGTGGTGGAGGAGAGGGGCTGCTGATGGGGGTGGTGAAGGTGTGTCTGTGTGTGTGTGTGCAGAAGTGCTGGTGTGTTCCATTAGTATGTAGCCAAAGCGCCTCTCAGACCCCCCACACTCTGGAAACACTCTCCTGCAAAGAACCACAAACCCCCTGCAGCGCACACGCACACGCACACACACATACACACACACACACACACCTCATAAACATGCGCAGAAAAAGACACGCACATATACGTGCTGCACGCTTGCACACGCAAACCAAAACCTCTCTGAGACCTTTACCACAGCTTGTTATGGTTAGCCAGCCTATGATAGAGAGGGAGAGAGACAGAGCATCTGTTATGAATAAGAATGATTGAAAAGAGGATGAATAAGTTCCCGTAAAAGTCAGAGGGGGAGAGAAAGTGGCGGAGACCGATCTCGTCATTTAAACACGCATTCCAAGATTTGGCTCGACTCGTTCACGCCCTCCTGCGATATTCCCCTCGTGTTTGCTTTATCTTTTTCTTCCTCCCTCCACCCGCCTCGCCCGCTCTTTGTTTCTCCGCCACCCTGCCGCTCCCACCTTCTTTGCCCCTGTTTAGGTGGTTTTTGGTTTCCCATCAATCACCACTCTACATATTGCAGTAACCAGGCCCATGTGTCGGTGTCCATGTGTGTGTACGTGTGTGTGTACTGTAATCTGACCTAGTTGCGGCTGAAAACCAGTTGCTTCTGCAGAAAGTGTGGTGAGATACATATATTATGGTTTTCCTCATGTTGGTCCTTGTTTATATTATTGATTTATTGTTATTTATAACAAGGAAAAGAAAAGAGAACCAGTGTGATCAGGCATCATCACTCTGTAGAACCTATACCTATTGATTCTGTTCTTCTTCTTTGTGTGATTTGTAACAGGCACTCCAAACAAACCATTCATCAGGATGGGTTCAATAACAACCCCAGTGTGTGTGTGTGTGTGTGTGTGTGTGTGTGTGTGTGTGTGTGCACATGTTGTGTACTCATGTGTGTTAACAATAGGTGCCATCTCAGCCTGCCACTCACTGCGCAACCTATTGTCTCATCTCTCTGTGCCTGGCTGTGCAACGCAACACACACACACACACACACACACACACACACACACACACACACACACACACACACACACACACACACACACACAGACCATGTGCCAGTCTTCTGCTCTGCTGGTCACGCCTCATCTCCCCTCCCCTCCTCTCCCCTCTGTCTCCTCACTGCTCCTCTTCTATCCTTTACTCACTCTTTTACTCTCTCCTCTCTTTTCCATTCACGGGATTCCCCCAGAACACAAGCAGGATGCGCCTCACCAAAAAAAAAAAAGGCCCCTCTCGCCCACATCACACCCTCCAGGTCGGCCACTTGATCCGACCGTCCTGATCCGGGGATAATGAGAGGAAATCTGAGGGTAATGAGTGGAACTTCTGGTGTAAAGTTCTTCCCCTCTAAAGTGTTAATCCTGAACAGAGCAGCACGCCATGCACAAAGAATCACATTATACCAGGAATTATCCCAAATTTGGAGATTAATGACTGGAAATGATGACAAGCAAGGCGTCCAAAGGTCACAGCTGGAGGACAAAACGGGCTTCAAATAATGTCACTTTACACTTAAATGGACTTTAAAACTAAGATTCTGTGGTTAAAACCCATAAACTTCAATTCACAGAGCACTGTCTCTTATTCTGAGTCTTATACTCTAACACCAGTCTCATGCCCAAATCCTGAATCAGCTGAGCCAACCTGCTCCAATATCCAGGACTCTAACAAAGCTCTGTTCATTGATCGGGGGTTTGATTGAAATGATTAGCAACCAACAACGACCTCCTTTGTCGCTTAAATAGGAACAAAAACAGGGATTCAAAGTATCCCTCAAATACGGTCAAAAGGTTACCCAGCACAAAGCTTTTTTTATTAAGAGTGTCAGCTTCATTATTACATTACTGTGACAGGAAGCTTATCAGTAATCTTATATGGAAGCTTTGGATCAGAGTTTAGGGGATTCGATGTGATGGTGTGAATTTGGGACACTTGTTTTAAAAGGTAAAGATAAGAAATAATGGTTTAAGGCAATGCTTTTGTACATGTGAGAGGAAAAAGGGAAATGGGAGTGCAAGATATTGCTAAAAAAAAAGTTGAAAAAATATGAAGTTCGAGTCATTTTCTGAAACATTTGGTCCAAACGTAACACACCTGCTGAGCTTCTGAACAGCTGGTATCTAGTAAAAGTGCTTCGAGTACGTTTTCCATGTGTCTCACTTGATTGATTAGGCAGTAAAACGCTCTTTGAACTGTAACGAAGATTAATTTGAAACCTGAGACATTGGAACGTAATGGCTGTCGTATATCAGGGACCCCGCCTGCCTCGAAGGGACCCAAAAGTCTTTCAACTTTTAAGGATTTGACCCTTCGTGCGGACGAGGCCACGCGGTGCTTATGCGGCTTGAGAGCACGTCGAGTGCAGAAGAATGTATGTGAACTTCAGGTTTTTGAAGTGCGTACATGTCTTTCTCTATGCGGCGTTAGTGTATTTGCGTACAAAAGGTGGCAGTCTTAACGCAGCATCCATCTGTCTCTTTTGACACATCATAAACAAACACATCACAGACCTTTCAGTCTTTTTCACTACCTCTACATCTGAAAAAAAGAGCACTGCTGAGCAAGTCTGCGTGGCTCTGGAGCGAGAAGAAACATCCCATATGCTGCAGGAGGATCGCGGAGAAAATCCCAACTAAAGCTTAACAAAACACAGCCAGATGCTATCGAGTTCATTACCAAGAAACTCTATACACCACATCTGCATGCCGCTATGTAGTGAGTACTCGCCTCCCTGGGATCCATAGGGTGTAAATGGCATCTTACAGCGAGGTCCTGACACTGTTACAGTAACTGATGATCTAACAGAGGGATAGGCCAAGAGAGAACGGGGGCTGTCCCAGATAAAACTATTACATAATCTGCGAGGACTATCCCTTTACACTTTACACACATTAAATCCAGGCCTCCACTGTTAACGCCTCGGCTGAACTTAAGCACTGCTCAGGTTTCACTTGAAAGAGCATCAACAGCTATTGGCATCCAATCACGCAGCGACACTGTGTATATGATCTCAATATGGATGCTCGGCCGAAGTGATCAGTAACTGGGCGAGATACTGAACCCCACAACTGCCGCCGCTTTGCCATCGTTGTATGAATTCATATGTACGTCACTTTGGATATAAAGCGTCTGCCAAATGACTACTTGTTATTGTAAATTGTAATTCTAAAAACTCATAATCAGTGACCTCAAGGCACCAACAAACATAACATCGCACCCGTAGGTGGTGAAAGAAGATGGAAGAAAAAGTCTTTCTGCGCTCCATATAGCTAAATGTTTTCCTTTTTTTCTTTTAATAGCATTTATTTTTCATGTATGATTGTGAATCTGCGCAGGTTGTTTTATTTTGAAATTTTCACTACACCGTTGGTGTCTGACTTCCTGTCTTGCTCGATCTGCTCTGTGCATATTTACGTGTCGCCCGTCAAAAACAGACTTGGCGAGTATTGTTCGTGGAGCAGAGCAGAGAGACGCTGCTGGGACGCTCCTGAATAGGAGTCAGAACTTAGTGTTTATGCTCTGTCAGCCTAACAAGCACCTGAGTGAGAGTAACCAACCGTCTGTTTACATGTATACAACACCGCTTTGGCACAAACACTCACTGACTCTAAGAATATTACACGCACTATGTCAGCCATGTGTGTGAGTGTTTGCGTGCTCGTGCCGTGGTCTCGTCTCTAATTCCTCCACAAACCCCCGGGGTTGTCAACAGATTAACAAAAACCCTGAAGGGATATAAACACACACACTCACACGCATTAAACACAAACTGCACAAACCCACGTGAACTCCACAAGTCCTATACAATAAACACAAAGGGGGGATTAGCTCATGTCAAGAGATGAGAGGGAACGAGACAGAGAGAGAGCTGGAAGTGAGTGGAAAATGAGGCGAATTTGAACGTGGGAGAAAAATAAAAAGATTACAGGACAAACAAGTTAAAACTTGGATGTCAACAATCCTTTCCCCCCTTCATATCTCTGCGCCTCCTTCGGCGTCCCCGTCGATCTCTCTCTGCCCTTTTCTTCCCCTCGCAGTGACCTATATTTCCTCTGCAGCTGGTCAGTTGAGACGATGGAGAGGAACTGATTTGGGCTCCGGCTCTGATGCGGTAACCAGAGAAGTTAAACAGATACGAGCTACCGATAGAGCCGTGCGCTGGAAACCGAAGTAAGCTGCGACAGACGGGCTCCGGGAACCAATCACATGTCGGTATGTGTGTTTCTGTCTGATGAGTGGCTGTGGTTTTGTTACATGCAGGTTTTGGGGTTAATTCGTTCCAGATGAGCGTCCATTGCTGCCAAAGCACACACTGCTACAAGACATTAGCCTAGTTTTTCTCAGACTTCTGGTCCATCTCGCTATCTCGGACACCCGCGCATGCTTTGAAGCAAGTGTTGAAAATATATGTCAACATGTGTGACATTATTAATGTATACTCCAAAAAAAGCCCAGAAACATGATAGAATGAGTTCTTTTCCTTCCCCGTTTGTCCTTTTTACTATAAAGGATACAATAAATGTACAAATGATTACGTCGTTCGTACAGATGCAGACACATGACCAACAAATCGGGGGAGGTGAGCAGAGAAGATGGGTGAGAAGTGAGGTTACAGGAAGAGGAAATGGGCATATTTGTCCTCTGAAGTTTTTCCTGTTGGGACGACACACACAGCGCAGAAATGTTCCACACAGCTCCTGATCTCTCTCGCCGCAAACATGGCGTCAACGCCAGCAATAACTTGCATGTTCGAGTCTTGAGATTGAACAGAAAATTTCAAGGAAGCCAGACAGGCCAGAAAGTAAGGTTTTCATAACAAAAGCCGTTTCCTTGACAGCTAATGTCCAGCCAACTGTGCAAACTACAGCAGGTTTAGACGGAGACAAAGGGAGAGGAGAAAAGACAAGGGAGGCAGAAATGGAGGTTGGATTATATGACACAATGATGCAATAAGTGTGAGAACACACACACACACACACACACACACACACACACACACACACACACACACACACACACACACACACACACACACAGACACACACGCGGTGTAGGGTTACTGCAGAGGTGCCTGTCTGTCTCAGTAATGCCTTGCTGAGAGACAGATATGTCAATGTCACAAGGACTGAGTCAGTCTAACACTTACATCAACCAGAAACACACAAGCTTTGTCAGTGAAAAACACTGCTTCACCAGCGTGCTGGACAGGACGGGAGCGGAGACGGAGCTGGAAGAAAACCCAGTTCTCCCAGCATAGATGACGTGTGGAGCGGAGGGTAGAGGATGGAGAAGCAGAAGGAGAGACTGTGCAGTTTAAGGGCGGCAGGAAGAGAGGATGAAAGTGAGAGAAATGGTTATGTTTGGAAAGTAATAAAAATAGGAAGGGACGGGGGGAGGAGGACAGATGGGAGGGGAGCAGAAGAGGAGACGAGGGGAGGAAGATGAGAGGAAAGTAGCAGAGCGACAGATGTGAAAGGCTCATCAGTGGAAGGAGAAAGAGCACGAGCCGGGAGAAGGAGAGCTGAAAGGAGGAGGTAGATGTTGAGGAGGAGGAGGAGAGGGTGGGGGGGGGGGTGGGCGGGAAGGCAGCTAAGATAATGAGCTGTCAATTGAGACAAAAGCAGAATTGTATAACTTCATAATGAGTCTCATTCTCAGGAAATATAAGTATAACGATGACAACGAGGCCGCGCTAATGAGACTAGCACACTAACTCACACACGGCGGAGCAACCCGAGCAAACTATTATACCAAGATAACCACGAGGCCTGATTAAAACTTTTAACAAAGACACTTTTATAAAGGAGGAAGTTAAAAGGTTTGTTCAGAAGCTGACGGTTGTTCTTACCTCTGTTCAGACTAAGCCTGGCGAGCATTGTTTAAAATAATAAGGCAGGAAATTAACTTTTTTTTTCCCCTCAGTTGAAAAGGTTTGCTGTCATTATACAGCTGCTTTTGCCGCACTAACTACTCATATATCTATTTTCTGCTTGAAATTTATTTAAGAAAGTTTGATCACTTCCATCTGAAAAGGGTACCCTGCTACCCTGCTACCCTGCTAATGTCTCATAGCAAGACTTTAAAAGTAACCCTAACACACACGTTTCTATCTCCCACCAGCTTTCAACCTGCGACTCTTACTGGATCCCCTCCCGAAGCTTAAGAAACAAGTGACTTTGCTATTTCAGCTGCCCCTGCTTTAGTGTAATGGTTGGCAGACTCTCTTATAGGGAGAGAAGCTGGATAATTACAATAATGTACAGCTCTGTCGCCTCTGAAAGGAAACCCAATAATTAATCACACAGTACATCTGGCTACGATTAGCTTTACAAAGACCTGCACAATAGCTGAGCTCTGACACCGTGCACCCGCCGGCACACACAAGCGCATGGATCCACATGCACGCACACACTCGCAAAAAGAAATCCATACAGTGTGCAAACTCAAAGGCACACATGACCCATAACAAAAAGTTTCATTGTGCCTATAACCTATTTTACACTGGAATAAGTATGTGTGTGTGTATGTGAGCGCAGGTATAAAAGATGTTCGACTTTCATTCTTGGGAACAATGACGACAATGAGCGATGACAAGAAGATTTCTACGCCTGCGTTAACACAATCGCCGCTTTAAATATCATACGCATACAATGACATAAGGGTCAGGCCAAAGAAGACAGAGACGCTGAATGTGACTCTCTTTTCTTTTCATGTGTCGGATTCCTCAAAGCACAGCAGCGACTGCCTGAAGGTGAAACCAGTGGGACTATGGATGCTGCTGGTTTGAGTTTCCAGTAGATGAGGCGAGAAAAATGATGGGCAACCAGATCTTAGCGACGTCTGAGCAGCAGCTGCAGCAGCCAACTATGGACTAGTTATACTGAACAGCTAGCAGTATGCATGGTGTAACATTTCCTCTTTTTTTACACAATATTCAGTCTATAAAATGTCAGAAAATAGAATTTCACAGCGCCCAGTGTGGCGTCGTCACACTGCAAACAGCCTAAAAGCCAAAGATGTTGAATTTTTTACAGTGTAAGACAAGAAAAAGCAACAAATTCTCACATTGTACAAGCTGAAAACGACTTATGGTACTTATTTGCAGATTAAGCTATGATATCATAAAGCGATTAAGAAATCTGATGTGTGACACAGATGTGGGTCTTTGTGGGTGTGCGCAAAACATTTTGGTGACAACAAGTGCAAAAGAAAGAGATTTCCCTATGACAGATATATATATATATATATAAGTCATTAACACATTATATGCAAGCACACACGCACAAGTATGCACACTCTTGGACTGGAATGGCAAAAGAAAAAGAAAAATCTGGAAAACTCCAGTGAGAGGGAGGGGGGGCACGAACAGAGAAAGAGTGGGTAATGTCAACAGAAATGCCTCTGCTAGGCTTTCTGGCTGAGATAAAAACACACAAAAGCACGTGTGCGCATACACAAACACACGCCACATCACGCTGCTGGAGGTTTATGAGGGGTCAGAAAAACAGGGAGCGAAGAAGAAAGTCGGTAAGAAAGTTCGAGAAACGGAGCACGAGGCGAACGAGGTGCTGTGCAGCGTACAGCGCAGGCACACATGGTCCATGTATGGGCACAGGGCTAAAGGATGTGCGGCTCCAGCAGGACGTCTGCTTTGATGACTACATTTGGTTTTTGATAAGGCAGCTTCGTCAAAAAAAAAAAAAAACTGGCTGCCGGTTCAAAAGGCTTCTGGGGGCACACGCGCTTTATGTGGCGACTGGCAGCGATTCAGATTCATTCAGGTGCAGAGCCCAGGGGAGAAGAGAGAGGTGTGTGCGTGCTGTGATAGCATCCATCAGAGCTACTTCAAAAGACTTCCCACACCTGTCCATACTAAGAGCTGGGCCAACACATACAGCGGCATCAGTGTGTGAATGTTGTGCTTGGAAGGTAAATCATTAATTTCTCTGATACAAACCTGAAAAACATACTCTGTTCGCCAGTTATTCCGCAGCTGCTGTGTGAACACTTTGCTGGCAGTTGTGAAAATACTGTGTGACATCTGCAGCAGCACACAAATGAGACTCTCTTCAGACTGCACTTACTGTATCACGAGCACAGGAAGTCAAACTTCTAACGAGGCCTGCTCTGCTGCGTCAACCCATGCCTACTGACAGCATCACTGCCACGGTTCACCTGCTCAAAAGGTAGCATGTCCTGTCCACTTCCAACTACACCGTCCCACAGACCAGGGACAACAACTGTTGCACATTGAGAGATGTGGAACATTTAAAGGAGTACGAATCTAAGAATTTAGTTTAAAATGTTCAAAAATGAACGACTATTATCAACAGGAAGTGAAGAAATAACAGTTTTGATGTTGCATCCATCTCTGTACTGTGTTGCAGCGATATCTGCTGAAGTTAGCATGCTAACCAGCTAGCCCGGCCCTGTCGTGCCTTGTAATACCATGTTGTACCTCAAGAGGTGATAGTGAGTAACTGTCTGCTCTTAGTCCAACATGAAAGGATGAAGAACTCACCTTTCTTTAAGACAAGAAGTTAACAGCTGTTAATGCTAATGTTGGCTATTTCATGATAGCTTATTAAGGTAGCTAACTGTGTAACATTGCTAACAGCATTGTTTAATTTGCTGTTTATTGAAAGAAAGAACGACCTATGGGAGCGACTGTGAATTTCCTTGTTTCTTGCAAAAGGGAGGAGCACACTCATTTTCTGGCCCCGCTTTGTTTGGGGTATGAATTTGACAGGTGGCCAATTCTGATATAAAACTCTTGTCAGTCTCTTTTTATGATATTTTTACCTCCTGGAACTTGTTTCATGATCCGCGTGGGACTCAAACCCCTAAACCTGAACCAAGCTCAACTTCCTGATCCAAACAACAGCATCAGTCTCGTGTCTTCATGTGGAAATATTCCAATTGTGTGCGAACCTCGTAGATGGACAATGCAAAGGCGTCTTACTAATCTTCATAAATCTTTCACCGTGTACCTGTCAGACTGTTGTTACGGTCCGCTGGCATAGTAACACTGACAGCTGCTACTGTGATTCTGCAGAGTACTCTGTTATTATCTAGATTTATTAGACTAATATCAATAAACAATGTTGTCATAAACATACCTTTCCTCATGTCGCAGAGCTTTGGGTGTGATGATGGCACACGTGTTTGAATTTAACCCAGGAGTCAGCCACCGTTTGTTTATTTTTGAAGCATCTGCAAGTGCTACAGACGCAGAAAGTATCTAGTTTAATGAAGACGCAGTGCAGCTGCCAACAGCTGCCATGATGGTGATGTCATGAGAGGAAGAAACAAAGTGGAAACAAAGAACGCGATAAAGCAAAAGTACGAGTCAGGACAGAAGAGGAGGAGGAGAAGAAGCGGCAGAAGGTATCACAGAAAATTTAACTCCCAACCAGAACCCCCCCCCCCCAAAACCAGAAGTCCCAGTTTAAACATGGACAAACCCAGCAGAGGAAACCCCAATTTATCAATGCTTTAATGCTCTCCTGCTGAAAACAAATCATTTGCCTCATCAGTTCACCAAAGGGCCAAAGCGTGATAAAGAAGAGTGATGAGGGATTGGCATGCACACACGCACGCACGCACACACAGACACACACACACGTACCAGAAATGACAATGAGTTTGCACGCTCACATCCTGTGAAGTCAGCACAGGACATCAGATATGATTCATGTGTTGGCTGAGCTGTGCTTTCTTCTCTTCCTTCTTCTCCTTTTCTTCTTCTTCTTCCATTTGTCTCTGCTAATCTATCATCACTCAGAAGGACTCCCCCGATAGACCTCCTTAAGTGACCCCCAACTGCGACCTTTAATCTGACCTCAGACCCCTCTACTTCATGGGAGCCTCAATCCTTCTGTGTGTGTGTGACCACTTTGTAGAAACTTGGCGACTTCAGTGTGTGACCAAATACATGAACCAGAGCGTGTGTTGTGATAGAGGTTAAAGCGCCCCGTGGAAGTTTCCAGTATGTACGTTTACATTCAGTGTATTTTTGAGCTGAAGGCATTTCCTTCCTCATAAAACATTTGCAAAGCAGATTATTTAAAATATTTTAAATCCTACATTGTTTACATTCATGTTAATTTGCTAGCAGTCTTCTTCTTCCCTGCTGTACAGACGTGTTACTGCCACCTGTTGATCAATGGCGGCAGATCAGTCCATGGCGCTACTAGAGGTCAAAAACTCCACAGGGAACTGCTATGGCTGTTAGAGCCTCCTTGGTTTGTAATGTTGGACTATAATCAACTATCATTTAACATTTACATTGTATATGGTGAATTTAGTGTTCAGTCAATCAACGTCAATGACAAACAAGCAATCAAGCCAAAAGTGTTCCAAATGACAAAAAACTGATTAACTACAGCTGATTGACTAATTGTTTTAGCACTTGTAATGCAGTATTGTCATCTTGAAGAGCACTGGTTGATTGAATGATTTTATGCCATGCACATTTCTCATTAATCCCACTGTTTGTTCCAGCTAGTCCGCATTTGCGAATGCTCGTCACGTAGCTCATGAAAGTGGCTGCAAATACAGTAGTACAGATAAACACACACACACATCTATGTAAATATACATATATGGAGTCAGATATATGTGCAGAGTATTATAAACACATGTGCAACCACCACATCAATGCATTCACACACACAAAGACACACGCAAAAATGCATAAGCATCTGACATGCTAACGTTTCTGATGTTTCTGACGTCTTCAGAGCCATCTACAGTGCGTTTCTGTCCAAAATGCACACAAATGCAAACAACTAACAAAAGCTCCATCATTTCTCTCTGAGACTTCATCCTCTAAGCCACACAGCAGACACATTCCTCTGGTTTACCAATGAATCCTCATGTTGCTACAGCTGATGCTAATGGGCCAGGCCTCGACACAGAGAGAGATCTTTTCCCTTCTGATCATGTTTTGTGTGACACGCTGCTCATAGAGCTCTGTGTGTGCGTTTTCAGTCAATCAGGAGGAGAAATAATCTTTGCTCAGCTGTTGACGCTGCCGACAGACGTCTCCACCTCGCTCTCTCACTCTAAAATTAGCCCAGAATGACTTGCTGATTCCTGCCTCGCGCTCACAAGTCGAGCTCTCTCGACAACCAGCTTCTTCTCTGTTTAACCGCTGAGCAGTGAGACGAGAGCAGTTGGAGGCTATGTGGGACTGCCTGATGAATGGAGGCCGTGATTGTTCATGGCCTCTATTCAGGGAGCACGCACACAGTTTACTGGGGTGAAAGTAATTTGAATATGATCCAGATGCCTTCATGTGTAAAGGAGAGAAAGAGATGAGTCTAGTGAGGAGACCGGTGAAGGTAAGTAAAAAGGCAGAGCTAAAATATGAATCATGTGCCGCCGCCGCCACCGCTGTTGCTGCTGCTGCTGCTGCTAACACCTCCAGCCCACGAGACTGCTATTTATAGACAGAGAGAGGGAGTAAGACAGAGAGAGGGGGAGAGCAAAACGATAGCACAGAGGAAGAGAAGTTCAGAGACAAACAACATAACACCGAGAGCAGACAGCAGGAAGAGGAGTGAAAGATTGAAGGGAAGAAAACGATACAAAAAAGGAGAGCAGGGAGGAGTGAAGAGTCCGTTAAAGGGAGAGTAGCCGACAGGAGAGAGGAACAGAGGGACCGGAGGGTTGGACGGACAGAGAGGGAGAGATGGACGAATTATTGTGCACCAGACTGAGAAAACAGCAGGGTCAAACAGCGGCTGTCTGCTGGAGGAAAGATGGAAGGGCAAACCAAAAATATGGAGAGAGCAGAGGAGGTGAATGAGCTGGGTGATGGAAAACATCTTAACATTTAGTCTGTTCCTGAGAACTCCATGTAACCCGCCCACTGCCTCAGACAGGTGTATGTACCTGCGTCTCAGGGCTGAGTCAGCGGGAAGAGGCGTAAGTTTCGTACTTACGCAGAAACCCACTAAAACGTTCTCACACACCCATTCATACACAAATGCCGCATCTCTCCTTTGAAGTGTCACACGTTTCACTGTTGGCACCCTAATGGCAAACAAGTTGAGTTAAGGTTTGCCAAACCCCCTTAGCAAAGGCAGGTGTGTGTGTAAGTGTGTGTGTGTACTGTTTATTCACATTATATAAGAGATTAGATTAAAGAAAAAGCTGATTTTGTTTTCGATAAAGAGGAAGAAAGGGCCTGTTTCGGCTGATGAGAAAAAATTTTCCTGAATAACAAAGACATATTTATGACAAAAGGGAAAGAGGCCATAAATAGAGACGAGCGTCCGACACACCTGAGAATCCTAGAAAAAAAAAAAAACCTCAGAGATGAGAATGGCCGAAATCGAATAATCACAGACGTGTTGAGACAACATGTGGGTGACAACAGACGTTACGGTCATAGTGTTTGGCTTGGGCGACGGCCAGTCCCATGGGCCAAGTGTGACGTGCTCATTCCCACTCTGCAACACGCACACTCGGCCATTGCTCAATATTTAACCAAACCACGCAGATGGATTTCTCAGTAATCTGTGGTGAAAGAGGGCGAAGCAAGTGTCCACACACATGAATGTTTCCAGTATTGCGACAGAGTTACGGATGGGCGCTAAGAACATGGCATGCACATACACTCACGTTATAGCGTTATAACCACCAGTGTGGCGCTTTAATCGAGCATCAGTCGCAGCAGCGCCATTGCAGCTTTTGGCAGCTTTCCATCTTCCCTTTCTCCACTGCCTCCCCCCTTTGCACCCCTTTCATATCTCCTTCTTCTCATCCTCCCCCTTTTGCCCGCTTCAAGCTACTGAGCTGAAACGGAGCTAATGTTTGGGCTAATTAAGGACATTCCCCACCACTGCAGTCAGAGCAGATCTGCTGTCTCACCAAAAATGAAGGCTTCGGAAGAGTTTAGCGAGGAGATACTTACCCGAAACGCCAGCGGCTCTTAAGCCGTTTCAGGCTCACCAACCACCACCCAAAACAAAGCCAAGCTGTGTTTGCGAGCATAATTACACAGGAATGGTAAAATCAAACCACCAAATGATCGTCTTATGCTGTTATTCAAGTTTAGAAAGAATTCAAAGTAGTGGCAAATATTCATCTTGTCTGTAGAAAAAAAGGCATTTGCTCGAAAAACACTGAAAGGAAACAAACACAAATAGCAGATTAGTTATTTAATCAACATAATCGCACAACACTCCCTGACTGAGAGCCAACCATGTGTGCCAAATATTCCAGAGAAGCCTCTGGCAGCAAACATATTTCATAAGAGTGACGCATTACAACCTGCAGTGTCTCAGGTGTCTGACAGGTGACTCTGATGTGTTGGAATCAAATTTATGGTTCATCCAGAGCAAACAGATTAGAGGAACCGTATTCAAATGTAATGTTGTCGACAATGTTGACTTACATATTTGGCTGCTAACATACAGCACTTTACAAATGTATATTCTATATAACTCCTGCCAGCATCTACAGTGTCTCTTCCAATGCAGAGTATCAGGCACACATACATCTGGAGGAGTCCCTAAATTTTAAGTCAATTATGGCAAATGAACATAACTAAAGGGTTAACTACGGTCGAAGCCGTGTGTCAATCAGTCTGCTGGAAGGAAGTGGACTGTGTAAGGATGTACAAAAGCTATTCAGATGTGTGCACAGGTCGCAGTTAGCTGGCGGTTCACCACGATATCAGAGCTATGCTTCTGAACGCACAGAAATAGCAGCGTGCAAAGTGTGTGTGCGCACGCAAGCAGCAGCCACAGCGGGCCGATGTGCTGCAGACTGTGGTGCGGTTTCTTGCCACCTGAAACTAAAGCTGCAATGGTGCAAAGTTTAGGCACCTGTGAAAGTACTTTTTTCTCTTAGTGTCTGGTTTTTGTCGCCTCCTGCCTCCTGTCGCGCCACGATAAATACGAAGCGCAGACAGCAAACGCCAAAGCGCCTCCTCCTCGAACCGCCTTTCTCCCTTCAGAGACGACCACGGAAAATAAGAAACAGAAGCCCGTGCAGCTTTAATATTCACAGAATTCAGGATATGATATTGAAAAACAAACTATTCTTGGTCAGCATTCAAAAATAAATCAACACCCGAACCTGTTCTTCTGCAAACAAAGCCGCATGGCCATGCATGCACAGGTGCATGCCCGCCCACACCTCAAACACACAGAAAGACCCAGAGGCTCAGGGAGGCACGCTCAATACAAAGTACACACAGGCATAATGGCACCAGGATCATCCTCGCATCACCTGTTTTTTCTCAATTCCTAGAGCTAAACAGGCTGATTGCAGCGCATGAATACAAGCTTACATTTCAAACAATTCCTCTCTGAGCAGGAACTTCGCTGCAGCACTGCCAAAGATGGCTGTGTGAGCATGCTCTGTGCTCTGTGCTCTGTGCTCTGTGCGAAAGCCCCAGGGCTGGGGAGCATCTGGATATTGAATATACAATGGAGCAGACAATGCCTAAAGTACACAGGTTGAATGGGACTCCCATCAGACCACAGGGGATCCACAGTCCATTACCTTCTAATGCTGCCCATTAGCTTTCGGTCTCACTCTCCCTGTCTGCGTCACCCTCACTTACTCTCCCCTCTGACTGTCTGTCTCTCGCTCTCTCTCTCTCTAACTCTCTCTCTCTGTCTCTCTCTCTCTGTCTGTCTGCATTTATCTCTGTGAATATCACACTCTCTTTTCGGCTTGTTTTTCATGCGCCCTGCCTCTCCCTCTGAACTGTCTGCTCTCTCTCTCTGTCTCTCTCTGTCTTTGTCTCTTGCCATTATCTCTCTGTCTAATGTGCAGCTTTTGCTCATGACTTATCTCTCTGGCTTTTTTATTGTCTCTGTTTCTCTCCGTATAGCGTTCATTGAGATTTCGTTACAGCTGCTGCCTGATAATTCTCTCTCTGTTTCTATATTTGTCTCTTTGCCTTTGTTACTGTCCATCAATGGCTTGTTTCTTTAATCACATTTTAGCAGTTATCCATCTGCGTGTTCACTTTCACTGACACTGATCTATAACTTCTAATTGAAGTCAACTGTAAATCCAGTTTTTGCACTCAATGCATACTTAACTGCTGCACAGTCCTGAGAGGAAAAGTGAAAAACACAGAAAATGTGTGTTATAGTGCTGAAATGAACTGAAACGATTGATCAATGACTAAAAACTTACCGATTCTGCTTTAAATACACAGAATGGAAAGAAAAGACGTAGTTTGATGATGTCGAGATGTGGCCTGGGGGCATGGGAGTTGTTATCTTCATTGTTAAACAGCCGTCATGCTGATGAAAATCTAACATAATTCAGAAATCATGCTAACGGATGAGGTAATGCATCGCTGTTTCAGTCACTTACTCTGATGAATAATCCAGTGTTTCTTGTGCAACCAAGTGCAACGCCTTAACAAAATTATGGATTTCTCTGCTTTTGAACATTGTTGGGAACATTTGGGATAACACAAGAACAGAACTCAACAAAATATATGACATTTTCAGACATTTTAATGCATAAATGTTACATATTGAGAGTCCTTTATCCCAGCCCAAAGAGTAGCATACTTTAATGTATTAGAAACATAATGTAAGTATTGAAAAGTCATTACAAGAACACTTTTACTTTTTGTGTGTACAAAATTATGTTTAATACTAATGAGGTCTACTTATGAGAAGTATACTTTTTCACGTCCTTTGTTAAACGTTATTACTGTGCTTAAATAATAGTATTTGTAGCATTGCTCTGTTATGCTGAATATCCTTGGGTTTGGGGCAGTTAAGCAATATTAAGACATTTTGGGCTCTGCAAAACTCTCATCAACATTTTACACTATATTCTCAGACTAATTAACTAATAAATTAAGTTGCATTAGTAGTTGCATGACAGTAGCAGCGGCCCTCGTATGTTACTGTGTACACACGTGAGCAGACGCGCATGACTGTATTTGCTGCTCCATTAGCAGTAATGCGCACACATGCTAAACACACATGCACACTCAGCACTAGAGGAAGAACAAGAGCTGTTTCCAATCAAATATTGATGGAGGGAGACTGAGTGGAGGACTTCAGATGAGGCCGGGCAGACAAACAAATGCATGCACACAAGAAACGCCTCACAAAGAAAACTCTTAAAAAAAAAAAAAAGGGCCCGGCCCCGCCCATACAGGTCGGACAAAGAGCTGCTTCTGTCTGTCTTTAAACGCCTCTTCCTCATCCTTTCATCCGCTCTCTCTCTCTTTCTGCACTTTTCTATTCCTTCCATCTGTGTTCCTCTGGCTCGCTCGGCTCGGCATCGCTCGCTCTCTCAGAGCAGCTAAGCCCGAGTCAACAACGGGGTGACAGAGGTGAGCTGTTTATCACCCGCAACACAATGAACAGACAACGCAACACAACCCGCACGCATCCACGCACACAAAGGGAGGACAACAGTAAATAAACAGAGCCGACCTCTGTGTCAGCCATGCTTTGTTCGGGTTCGTGTGTGCGTGTGTGGCCGCACACGTTTTTGTGTGTGCAGGAAAGTCGGGCGGGACGCTGTTTGGCTTACATGCGCGTTATAGCTATAATAACACAAATATGAATGTTGTGTGAGACACTGTAGCCATAACAGCTCATTACCGCTCTGCTGCACGACCTCAGGAACAAGCTATCGCTATGAAATCTCATTTTGTGTGTCATTCTGAACTACATTCCAATAATAATAATAATATTGTTGAAACCAAATTCACATTTCACACAGTAATAATGTTGCGCTGGTGCGTGCCGCCTGTGAAATTTCATCTCTCACCCAAACCGGCCCAGTTCTTTCAAGCCTCAGTCCGACCAAACTAATAATTTCATATCAATATGTCTCTGTCTCAGATCTGCACGCTCCAACACAGTCCAAAATAAAATTCCTCTCCTGTAACTTCTGGAAATTATGTCATTTGCTATGCCTTTATTTTTCAAAATGTCACTTATCAGCACTACAGTCTGTCAAAACGTTGCTTTTTCTATGTTCTTTCGCCCGCACACAAACGCACTCTGACGTCACTGAAAACGGATCTTTTCTGTCAGCAGTGATGACGTGTAAATGGGGAAAACAAGTTTTTGGCTTGTGCACCATTTTATCTTTTGTTTGCCATCAGTGAGTGCGTTAATATCTCATTTGTTTGCGATGGCGAAGGCGTGTCATGCCTTCACCACAGAAGAATCGCACTTCTAGCTGCAGGTGGCCTATCGTTAATAGGTTTTTACAGGCTTCTGATTGGCCCACATGGCTTAAGGGTTAGTGTGCTGCCTGCTGGTTTGGCATTTTCTTGACAATTGTGTTTTTCTGTTTTCATATGGACGGAGAATATTTGTAAAAATGATGCTTTTGTGGCCTGTTTCTTTTTTTTAGAACAAAGGAGGAAAAACCCATTTTAAGAAATACTCCCTGACTATTAATTGGTCCTTCACACCTGTTACCAATCCTAATCAGGCCATAATTAGCGGATAAGAGAATGGATGAAAGGCTTTTTCTACTCTGACATGCTAAAATGTACCATCTACCTGACTTTTTGCTGCTTTTCATTCTGGGAAGTTTCATATTTTCCCTTCTCATTCAGAAATGTTTCTACTCAAAATGAGCCAGATCGCTTCACATCACTATACTAAGTGAAAACACCTGTGTGTATGTGTGTGTCCCACCATCAGCCATCCATCAGCATGAGTGGACTGAGGTTGTAAATGGTGGAAATTTACCTTAAAAGGACCCTTTAACAAGACATAGCGTCCAACATTTGACCTTTCAATTCTGAGATAAGACCACCAGGCAATATTCCCACATCCTGTCTTATCTTATCCCAGAAACTAATTTCTCAGATAAATGCAACATCACTGCAAGGGAACATAAAACCTGCTATCAGCTGAATCTGGCAAACGCTTCCTGCATCCAGAATCTCATCATCGAAGTGAACTTGGTGACTCCGACCTTAAACCACCTCGCTTCTTGACCACCGCTCTGGAGATCCGTGACTGAAGACAATTAATGCATGTAACGCCATAATACCGGCACATTAACTACAAGCAAAAAGTAATACTCAGAAGTACTGCTGGCAAGCTGTGCACTCTGTCTGGCAGCATCAAGGTTTATTACACATTAAAATCATTTGTGGCAGATGACGGCTGCAAATCATGCAGCTGTTCACCCTCACGCCCGACCGCAGCATTAAAAGGACAGAAGGGGCTTTCCCATTCAATTCAAACGGCACCAAGCATTGCATACCATCCATGTGACCTCGCTCTGCGGTGATTACATCATGCGGACTGTGGCTTATGAGGGATTGACTCCTAATCTGGTATGGAGAACTTCCTACCTCACCGACCACAGTGCGTGTGATCTTGTGTGTGTGTGTTTCGGCTGCTTCCATTGACTCAGCACTGTGTCAGGCAGACTCTCCCTCCACTGACATGAAAGTGACCCTTAAAATTAGAAACTCTACTTCGACCAGCTTTCAAATGACGTGGCACGAACGGGATTGGACTTATATTATGCCGGAAAATGTGAACATAAAGCCAAACTAACAAGTTAATACCCAAAGCAACAAGTGCTGCACAGGAAAAAGAGCCACTTTAAAACTCATGACATGTTAAATGATGGTCTGTTCGACACTGAACATCCGTTTAACAAAGTTTTGCTGAACTCAACATCTCATATTCATTTTGATAATGAGCTTTCCCAGTGAAGGCTTCTAAATGTATATATATGATGGATATAAAGATCTTAAACCACTCTTGCAGCATAATGCACTACAGTTACAACAATTAGTCTATGAATCAATTAGTCCATGGACAGAAAATTAATTGGCAACCATTTTTAGTAATTTTCCAAGCAAAAAAACCCAACCAGTGCAGGTTTTAGCTTCTCAAATATAAGGATTTAATGCTTTGTCATATATGACAATGACGATTTAAATGCATCGCCTGGAGTTAAGGGTCATTTTAAAGGGTGTTTCCTGACATTTCACAGACAAAAGCATTAATCAATTAATCGGGAAAAGCATCTGCACATCAATCGATGATGAAAATAACAGTTAGCTGCAGCGCTATCATCCCCAACAACGCTGCTCGGCTGCATGCGGATACATTTAACACTTCACACTCATGCTTCAGAGCCACCCTTTAAGGCAGCATTTTAGAGTAAAAACATTACTGTGCAGTGGAATGGCCCTTTAATTAAAGATCAAAGCTTCCATCCAACATCATGCTAACAGCCCCTAAAAAATTCACTACTCTACTACTCATGAAAACGACTTCGGATTCGGGGGAGACTGAAACAAGTAGGCTAAATATTTCACCAGGCAGATTTGAGCACTTGAATCGTTCATTGTCGGCGATGTCTCGTGAAGTTTCTTGTTTTTAAATCACCGGCTGATTTTCTCCAACCCTCTGCTATTTTTCATACGTGAGCAAAGTGTACAAAGAAGATTTCACACACAGAAACATCACGCTGTGACACACATATATCCACTTGGACACATGCAGCCACGCACAGTCCCTGCTCATTTCTGCTCTACTTATGGCTCAGCAGATGACACTCGGCTGCTCTGCTGCTAATAATAGACCAGAGAGGAAAAAATGAGAGAGAAAAATCCCATCTCTGCTCCCTCTCTGTCTGTCTCCTCTTTTTCTGCTCCCCCAAGAGGCTTTAGTTAAGGTCATGGAGGGTGACGGGAGAAGGGGAGAACCAGAGAGAGACGCGGAGCGAGAGAAAGAAAGCGACAAACAGACGGAGCTCGTCAGTGCCACACTTTGTTCTTTCTGTCTCGCTCTTCTTTGGTTCTATTTCCAGAGAGAAGTGAACCTGATAAACCCAAAACCAGTCCTGATGGGCTTTTTTTGGATCTTGGCATCAATTGATTTTACTTGAACTCTCTCGGTATAAAAAAATTCAGATCATCAAACACAAATCTGTTTGATCTTTCGATCTGTGTGTTGAAGTTTGAGGCAGCGAGACGCAAGAAGCCATCATGGCAGCCTTCAGACCAATCAGTGTCCTATCCAGAACTACTGACAAGTTGGTTTGAATACAACATGGCAGCTCCTAAAGAGGTTAGCGAGATGCTGCTAAAGCATCAGTTCAACAGGAGAATATTTCCTCATTGAAAGAAAAGCACAGAACGGCGCTGAAGGCTTTGCTCCCACACGGCCTCCCTGAGAGTTTCGCTCTCCTACAAAGTCGTATGTTTCGTTGATCTGCTTGACTGGAGTGAGCCCGTGGTGGACGGTGACGGACAGATGGCTCATCCAAACACCGGCCAAGAGATTTCTGAAAGTGGCTGCCGCTTTTTCCAACCAGTTTCCAGGGACGGCTTCCCAGATGGTGCCGTGGCACAAATGTAGCTCTGAGTTTACAGTAAAAATCCACAAAATATGACAGTGATTCAACTTAGAATCAAATATTTTACATTTTCTTACTGTGGTCAGTCTCTCTAGGGAAAAAAAACATCCATCCAATAAGATTTCAGCTGCTGGGTCCCTCACAAGAGCAGCACTAGACACCATGGACCATCCATCCAGAGGAGGTCTGGTATGCTACAGGTTATGTAATCGCGCCTCACAGGTTTGAGTCCAGTCAAGTCTCCCTCTCCCCTCATTTCCAGTCTCTTCTCTAGCATCAACTATGAAGGCAAAAATGTCTGAAAGAGCAACAGCATGAAGCTCAAACATAAAAAAGAATTTAAAGATAAAAGGCCTGAAATGTAAATCCAAAGGGAGCAGAGGCTCAGGCTTGTAAGACATTCAAACACACACACACAGACAAAGTGCTCTCCCCACAGCACACACACACTCATTTATTACGGGGGTGGGGGTTCACAATATAATGAGCCCCCCACCCCATTCCACTAAGGAATGACATCTTGTCATCGGAATGTGGGATACGATGAAACAAGGGGGCCCCTCCCCAAACACACAGAGAATAAGGGGAGAACACAAAGAAAGAAACAGGAGCTCACTTGCACGTGCACACACACACACACACACACACACACACACTGAGCAGTACACACACACACACAGTGCACACATAAAGAAAAGACACACAGTGCTGTTGAGCAAGCAGCCTAGACGTGCAGCCCAGGTCACTTTACGCTGATGCAGGCGAGTGGCAGTTTAGACTAGAGCTATTTTAGACTGACACACACGCTCACACACACACCCGCTCACACACCTATACCTATTCCTCTTCCACGCAGGAGGCGCAGCGGTCGACCGAACGCGCCTTCAACCACGCAGCCACTGTGATCTGCGGTCATCAGAGGTATTAGCTTGCAACTGTACATCCTCTCCTGCTGTATTTTTAAGTCATGAGGCAGTTTAATGTCGTTTAAATACGATTCTCTAACCGAGGCATCCAACCAGGTCAGGAGGAAGGTCGTGAAGGCAGGACATATGTCGTGCGTGGACCATAGACCGCATTAACAGTGGACGCAGCATCGGCGTCTGAAAGGCCTTACACCTGCATTCTCTCTAATGGCCTGCAGGGGGAGACTCCCCCGACTTCTCACATCGTTTATTTCCTCAGCAAACAGTTTCCTCTGCAGTTTATGGTCTCCATGGCTTGTTTCAAGTCTTCTTCAACACACCATGATGTTCATTTTGTAAATGATGGCCCCGTTTAGAGTAAAATGAACCATGAGACAGGGCATAATTTAGGGCTTGGCTACCTTGACATTGACAAGTCAATACCATGGCGTGTTTCTCAGTCAGATCCAATCAGGATAGAGGCGTAGCAATGCGTATCCTCCTCAGCAATGCGTATCCTCCTCAGCTCCAACCTCTCATCTAAATATGTGGTGGAGATGGCGACAAACCGCAAAGCAGCGTGTGGCGCCATGATGTTTTTAGGCTTGATGTTGACCAATTTGACACAGTGACATAGTTTAGATATGAGAGAGTTCGACATTTATGTCTGTCTCTGTAAGTCAGCTTTATTTATACAGTCCAAAGTCACAAATCTGCCTCAAAAGGCCTTAAATGATATTTCTCAAATGCGACTTTGTACACAGGGCTTGAAAACGGAGCCTAGACGCTCCTCTTTGTCTTCATTACTGTAGCTCGAGGAGCAAGTCAGCAACGGCCCAGATGTTCGCACTAGTGTGGTGATGCCACAAAATCCACAAAAACCTGCACTTCTGTCTTTGATTATGCTTCTATCTTCACCATGTCCCCACATCCTCTGTCACTCAATCTGGTCTTCTCAGTTTATGCGTAAAAATGTGTAATTTTCCTTCATTCCAGTGGTTACAGATAACGCCCTGTAATTGAAATGCCAAAGGTTTCATTTCAACCAGAGCCACTTTGAACCTGGGACAACTGGGTAGACTGGTGCATATATGATAAGCACTGAAGCCAGACACTGAACTCCTGCCTATTAAACAAAAGAAAATAAAGTCCGCCTGAGGAAGTAAGGGCCGTCCATCTGAGCCCGGATTTGCCATTTTTTCGGGCTCAAGACAACGTGACCCAATCCCCTGCCGCTGATCTGCAGCTGTCGGCCAATCGCGGCTCTGAATTTCCAGGAAGTGATTACTCTTCACAATGTCAGTATTGTTTTGCAGTTTCCTGGCAAAAAATATGAAACGTGGAAAAACAATAACCCTCTTTTCACTAATCAGGCGCACACTTTGCATTTAGTCAGACTACTGTGCGCGTGCGTGCGTGTGTGTGTATGTGTGTGTGTGTGTGCGTGCGTGCAGGGCTGAATCTAGGTTGCAGTCAGCAGGTCCACAGTAAAGATTCAGGGATTCCTTCAGGACAATGCTGACTGTAAAGTGGTGTAGTAGCGCTGTGGGTTCAAATGCAGGTCCTGTATTTCTCCACAGATAATGTTTCTGCAGGTCTGTCTCTCTCAGCAATGTAGCATCCAGCTAGATGAGACATCCCTTGATAAAAATCTTCAGCGTGGAGATTACAAAAAGATCAATGACAGGGTGAATGGGTAAGCGGCGGCGGAGGATAAAGCTGACAAAAAAAAGTCACTCCTCCTTTTAACGTGTGAAATCTAAGGAGGGAGACGGGACTGATGTCAGGGGAAGAGACGGAGAGAAAAACAGATGCGAGGAGGAAAATAACGAGGAGAGCAGGAGATAAAGAGAGGGAGGAGGGGATCTGACTGGAAAGAGCGACGACGGGGCGGGAAGAAAAAGAGCGAGAGCGCGTGAGAGAGAATCGAAAACTGGACAGAGAGCATGAGCTATGTCATCATGTCTCACTGTGCAAGTCATCTAACATCTGCCCGATGCATTCACTGTCCCCGAGTCACCCCTTCACACTCACACACAGAATCCCTGCATCAGCTGTAAGCACACCCTGCCTTTCCATTAACCAGCAACACACACATACACACACCCTGTTTCCAATTACCTCGCTATAATTATCATAAAGTTCACTTCCATGCTCATCAACACACACACACACACATACCGATACTGTACATCCAGTCAGTGTGATGTCAGCCCCCCCCCACCCACACACACACACACACACACACACACACACACACACACACACACACCCTCAGCAGTTTTCTAAAGCACCTTTCAGTCTGTCTCAGCGCTCTTTATTTAGAGGAAGATGCCAAAACGTTTCAGCATCTTTAGCTCCCTGACTTGCACAAACACACACAGAAATGCATGCGCGCACGCACACACACACACACACTCTAAATAGTCTGGGTTCAGGATTACACTTGCTTCTTGTTTTTTCTAAATAAACACAGGGAGTGCGGGGGAGAAAGGTCGGTCATTTCTCGCCCTGAGCGCGCAAACGCACACACGCACGCACGCACACACACACAGTCACGCGCATAACTGAGCTGTTAGCACACATATCTGAGGTCTCAAAGCCATCGAGTGAGATTTATGTGTGTGATAAAATGCTTCACTCCCATGGGCAGCTGGTCTAGACTACATGCAGTATTTTTAACTGTATCTGAATGACTCCACACACTGTACGCTACTTTAAAACATCAGCTTGTTTACCACACCTACGACACTTTTAGCTGTCTGAAGGCCTGAACAGCGCTCTCCTTTAAGCCATGCGACACCGTCCGCTGACATCGATACGAGTCAAGTTCTTTAAAGGCAGGGCGGCCTGACCTTACTGTTCAACTTTAGGGGAAGCTGATGAACACACATGCACACACATTACGCGGAAGGAAGCACGGGGATGTTTTGCATAGGGGGAAGTGTCAGCTTCTCTCTCTCCCTTCCTTTGTTGCTCACAGCTGGTTACTGACACATGACAGAGACATGGAGTGGGTGAGACAGAGCCAGAGAAAGAACTGAAGCGGGACGGAGACGGAGCCAGAGGAAGACGGAGAGCTCCAGTGAAGAACGAGCAATAAAATGAATGAAAAAGAGACTCCCTGCGTGCCCTCGTCTTATCCTCTGTCATCTCTGGATTATCCAACATCAGAGCTGAGCGCCGGGCGACTTCGGCCCGCGGCGTTTTCCTGTTCCATCGCTCATAAATCCAACCGGCTGGAGCTTCGGGGGCTTCACATATCTGACACATCTTGCTGTGTGTGTGTGTTTAAGCATTAAGTATGTGCCGTGTGTGCCAAACGCTCAGCTATTAAGAGTTTGCTGCACTCTTTGATCAGGATGTGTCATGATCTTCGAGTGTTCAAAACATATATTCTGCCTTGTTTTTAAAGCTGTGTGGGTGTGATGTGGCTCATCGGGTGTTGTGGGAAGTAGATCTCTCTCGCGTGTGTGAGAGTGCAGCCGCCGTAAAGCACATGCTACAGGGAGTGAGTTATAATGGTCAGGGTCCAGATAAGCTCAGCTTGCAGCTTTATAGGGATAGAAGGCCGCGTGTTTGATGCTGCAGAGGAAATAAAGTTCCTGTTTACGAACGCAGCCGCAACACCTCGACACCAGCCTGCATTAGCTGGCTGCTACGGCTAGCTTCTCAGCACTAGCTTAGCCTCGCTTTTGGTTGGCCCTAACCAACAAGACTTGTTTGACCACGGTGAGTGGATTCTTAAACTGAGGCGTGACGTTCGCCCGTTTAACAGATTGATTTATTAGCAAACAGCTTTTCAAGTGATGTAATCTTGATGATTGACGGCTGATCTGCAGGCCGACAAGCCAACCAGCCAGCTGCACAGTGGCTGACGGCGACTTTCCATCCTGACGCTCAGCTATAAACTCTCCTTTTCAGCTGGTTCTTAAACTACTCAGGCCACAAAACCATCTGTCCATCAGTCACGTTAAAAACACAGGAAAAAACATCTCCACTTTTTTCATTATTAAACAGCCCGGCTCATCTGCAGCTCGGCTCAGGGCGAATGAATAAGTTAACAATCCCCCTAAGATAGCTGCAGCATGTGCAGACACACACGCCGCCTCACCGCTGCCTGCTCACACACATGAACTCATATACAGACTTACATTTACATGCACATAGGCATTAGCTTAATTGCCAATAAGGAAAAGGAACTGAGTAAATTATTTGTAGCCAGCATTTAAAACATTTACGAGAAAAACTGCAAACAGTTTCCATTCCTTTTTCGGTGTGTGTGTGTGAACGTGTGTGTGTGTATTGGGGGTGGCTAATACTACTTTATAGCAAGTTCAGAATCAATCAGCACGCCTTCGCCGAAGGCTCGACGCAGCTGCAGTTTGCTGTTTTGTCAGGGAAATCTGAACCTCTGGAAAGCCTCACTTCAGCTCTGCTGTCCTGGAGAACTCTGGGGATATTTACTTGTAATATTTCACCAATTCCACCAGTGTCATTTATGGCCATAGTGTGTCAAATCTAGATTTTCTAAAAGCCATTTTTTTCTACATTTCATAAAAATGTGCACAGATTCTCGTTTATTAAGCCTCACATTTTGATAAAGTGCAACACAGAGTCCACTGTTCAGTGAAACTGCCTTCAGGACATCACACTATAAATGCCTGATTAACAATCCTCACAATATCTTCCTCTCTACCTCCAGCATGGTCTCTTCTCCGTCCCTCTGGGTTTTTACCAGCACATGGGCAGATTTCAGGCCAGTCCAGGTTAAAATGGGTCACCGCTCTAAACAAACTGCCGCAAAGCTAAAATTGGACACTGTGAGCCATATTTATTGGCCTTGTTCGACGTGATTCATGCCGTCTATGTCCGAGGACTACAGTGATGTGACTTCAGTGTGGCACCGCATGGTGTTGGTGTCAGATAAGACAATAAAATCCACTGCTGGTACAATACATGTCAAAAGAGCTGTCTGAGCCCAGAGCGCTGTCTTAAGGCACCAACTGAACGACCGTTATTGAAGGAGAGCCTTGAAGCCCAAATGCATGTGTGGCCTTGTATATGTTAGTGTGTATGTGTATATGTGTGTGTGTGTGTGTGTGTGTGTGCGTGCGTGCGTGCATGTGTGAGGGGGCTAATCCGCCTTGTGTTGCTGTTGAGAGAGAAATTTCAAGGTCTTTGAGTGCCAGTGGAGCTGAGAGCCTAAGGTCACACACTCACACACACACACACACACACACACACACACACACACACACACACCCCTCTTCTTTTCGTCCTCAGTTTCTATGCTCCTCTCCCTCCTCCTCCTCCTCCTCCCTTTTCATTTCCTTTGTCTTTTCTCTCCCACTTTTTCCTCCCTCCCTCCCTCCCTCCTCCCGATGTTTCCCACTTCCCCGTTCCCTCGCTGAACTCCCTCCACCATCACCTCCCTCTTCCTCAGACTCCTGCTCCCGATCTTTCCCGCTGTCTCCCGTCCTGCTAATCTCCTCCGACCACCTGTCCTCCGAAACTTCTCCAGAGTTGAAATTTCTATGTTGCAGTTTATTCTATCTAATCCTCTTTTGCTCTTCACGTCTCTGTCACACTTCATCCCCTCGAGCAAAAGGTAGCTGAACGCTGGACAGGCCCACAGTGAGTGCCACGGACCCAAAGGGGCTGAACTTTGACCTCCACCCCTCCTCCCTCGCCCTCTCATAGGACTTCATTTCTCTCCTTTCCCTCCCTATTTTCTCCTCTCTTTTACCCCCTCTTTCCGCCTTGTGGCTCACTCACTCTTGAACCCCATCTCGCTTTCATGGGGCACGTATGTAAATCTGTTGTCACTAGTTTTGATTCCACAGCTTGAGTGCCGCTTATTTCAAGCTGTCAACAGAAATATGTTTCCCTACAAGCAACAGCGATGAAATGTCTGATCAACCAGTACCAAAGCCACAGATTATTCAAATTCTAGCGATATAACACCAAAAAAGAAGCACATTCTTGCATTTGAGAGGCTGGGACAAGCAAACATTTGATGTTTTTCTATCATAAATTACATCTTTCACATTTCACGAGCCACAAAGATACAGATAGCACAATACTGATGCTGTATTTATATATACAGCTGCCTCTGATAAGCACGATTTTCCAGCAGGTTCAGTGTCGTCATTTAAAGCTATTTCTAAGTAACTCAAGGTTAAACCGATCCCAAACACTCCTTCTGCATTTTCTCTCATTCCAGGAGAACTGCGTCAGCCTCCTCTTTCCCCATCCATCATCTGCCTTTCAGCCTAACAAGGCACCTTAAGATAAGCTACCAGATGACCTTCCTCCTCTTTCTTGCCACTCCTTCTATCTTTCCATAAATCTTCACTGAATCTCCCTCCATCTTTCCATCCATCTATGGATTCTCCCAGGAGCAGAAGTTAACCTGCTCTGGATCAGATGCCAAAGAATGCTCAGACACACCTCCTCACGCCAAATCCACTCCGCATACTAGAATTTAAACAACCTCAGTCAAATATGCATATGAGTCAAATGGATGGAGACACACACGCACACGCGTCCAAACACATTTGCACATACAGAAAACCGACAAGTTCCAGATGATCCCGACTCCCACAGATCTCCAGTTCCCCTGCCCACCCAGTGAGGGAATGTGATTGGTTGCGTGTCCGTGCGTGTGCACATGTGTGTAACTTTACTCCCACCATTCTGCCACATGTCAGCAGTTGCTCAGTCATCTTTGACACACACACACACACACACACACACACACACACACACACACACACACACACACACACACACACACACACACACAGGATTGCGTCGGTGGGCTCTACAGAAATGACTTCTCTCTGCATGCATATAGCACAGTCACCACAGGCCTTCAATACCCTTATATAACACACGCAGTATACGATGTTCAATCCTGTAATCCAGGGTATGTTAAAGAACACGCTTGTATCAGGCTGCTCCTGATTACTTAACCAAATGATAACTCTAAAGTGAGCTGATGGAGGTTCGACCCAGAGCACTGTGAAGAATCACTTGGTTTCCTCTTCTTGACAAGAAAAAGCGAGACAGAAAGAGGCTTTTGTGGCAGAGGGAAGGCGCTCGACGGCGGGCCGACGTTTGTTTTCTGATAAACAAGCTGGCGTTTCCTAGACGCGGGGCATCAGGCAAAGCTGATTTTAGCTCCTGGGATTCAGGGAGACTCGAGGAGCATCTTGTGATGGAGATGACAGGAAAAACAACGGTGCACTCTCCCAGGAGAGAGAGAGAGAGAAAAAAAAACTGCATGCTGAGGAATACAAACACGTGTGGATTTGCAGAGAACACATTGAATTACAGCCTCACCCCGTTTGACTTTTGATGCTCCAGTCGCGGCAGAGGACGAAGCCGCGTGTCGGACAGATGGAACGAGCCGAGAAAACTAGCCCGGCTTAGCCACGCCTCGGAATTCATTTGGAAAAAACATGTTTTTTGACTTATTACAAATTACTCTCAGTCCGTGGCTAATTATGTCAATCTGCACAATAACATTTCTTTAATCTTGTATGGTCTCATACAGTGTAATTTGTGTGACCAGGGCAAGCAGTTCCACGTGAGTCCATGTCAGTGTTTTCCTCCTCAGCTCAGTCAGGACCCTGAACGTCATATGACCGGCTCAGACTGTTATTATACACCTCCAGCTGCTCAACACACCTTTTGTCCCCACACGTCAACCAGCTAGCTGCTCTCTGTCGGCCTCACCTCTCCCGCCAACAGACGTCTCCTTTTGGCACTTTCTGCCTCTCTCTGTCTCTGTGACACACATACGCTGACTGCAGAAGTTGCATCAGTAATGGAGCAACACATCCTGTGGTGAACCGTGTGCCATCCTGTCTCATGTTTCGCACTGTGCACAAGACGCGGCCCTTTTTTTTTTGTTAACCTTCATGTATCTTTAGACTGAGAATGAAAGCGGATGGGGGACTGCCGAGCGCGAGCGCTCTTGTTATAGTTGCAGAGACACTAAACTGGAGCGGCTGGGACCTAATATGTCCTGCTCAAGGGCACCATAACGGGGATAAGTAGGTGAGAGATGCAACAGTGTTACTCGTGTACTTTCAGTACCCTGAATTTCCCAGACAGCTTGAGGGATTTCAGCCAGGAAGTCTAGTCATGAGATAACTTCTCTAACCTTTAAGAAAATCACCCTACATTCCACAGATCTCGAGCAGGCAGGTTTATGAGGTTTGACTGCTGGCAGATCACAGCAATCAGCTCATCAAACCCACGCATTAACGCTTATATTAAGCCTCAATAGTTTGGCATCCTCTTCCTCATTCAGCACTTATTTATGCAACTTGTGGTGGCACCGCAGCATCCGTTCACACACATTAAAAAGCCAACCGTTAATACCGGCGAGTGTAAGGACAAAGCAGTGAAAAAACAAAACCATGAGTCATAGGGAGAGTAGCGGCTGAGCTGCAGCGATGAGTTGCACCATACCACCTGGGCTTATCAGATTTTTCTGTCAGCCATGCAAGTTCAGAGCAGATATTCTGCATCTCACAAGCGTGTTTCCGCATTTTGCAAATACAAATTTGGCCCGAGGAGCTGCTACAGGTGCAGGTCAAAATGATAAAACTTTAAAAACCTCTCAGTCAGCCAAGTATTTCCAAGCAGTGCCCTCCACTGAGAGACAGCTCATCTTGCAATACACCAGTCCAAGACGCGATATTTTTTTAATGACTGACGTGGAGATGGAATCCATCATTCATGAGAGGAGGCAGCAGTCGAGACACACGACCCAAGAGGAAATGTGCAAAGCAATCAAATCTCCACAGAGCAAGCTGAGCATGAACGTGAACTAACCGTTGCTGCTCCACGAGCATCTAGTCATGCTTTATCTGAAATGCTTTTAGCGAGGATTTAATCTGCACCGGTCTCCCAATCTCAATCAGATACTGATCTCATTTCAGGAAGACTCATACAGGAAAGCATGTGGGTGAACAGGAAGTTCTCACATACCAGCTATCTCAAGATGTCAACAACAGAAAGAGAGGTTACATTCAGCACCTGGATGGAATTCAGACACCTCAGAGACGACCACAACCACAAGACAACATTTAATGAAAGTCTGGGTCGGATCAACAGGAAGAGACAGAGCATGAAGACTGGAGAGGGGACAGTTTTATGAGTCTGGACTCACCTGGAGTTCACACCACGCCACTTCCACCGTGGTCTCCGTATCCAGTCCCTTGTACACCGTCTTAAAGGACCCTCTTCCAATCTCGATGTCAAACTTGAGGAAGCGTCCATCTGGTGACGTCCCCACGGCTTTTGTCTCCACCTCCTCTATATCCTCCTGCACTCGTTTCTCGGCCTCCCTCTGCTCCGCCCGTGCTTTGGCCAGGCCCCTCTCCTCCTCCGTCTCCCTCTCCTTCTCCTCGCTCGGACTGCTCGCGCTTCCCTCGTCCACACGTTCTATCGCTTTTCCGTCTTTCGCCACCTGCTCTGTGTTCTCTGACCCTCTGGGACGCAATGTGACTTCAGGCTGTTTGCCTGCTGTTTTGTGGGTAACATCCAATACTGTCGGGCTGGGCTCTTTTACTGCCCTGTCTGCACCACGCTCAACACCGCTACTGGTGGGAACAGCAACCGCGATACTGCCCACAGCTAAATTTTCCTCAGCGTTTCGTATGAGCCCCTCTGCAGCTGGCCCACCAAGCCCAAGACTGGGCTGAGGGGTCGACGTTTGCACATAGGGACCTCTTGGGACTTCCCCACCTTCAGCATCTCGAGCCCCAGGTCCAGGACCAGAGGGCTGCGGAAGGAAGAAGGTGGGAGGCCCTTCACAGTCCGGAGGCGAGGTGAGTATCACAGCTGCTTTGCTGGGCAGGTCCAAAGCCGTGGCGTTGGAGTCACAAATGACACTCCGGCGGAAGAAACGGTGCTCGGCTGTTTTAGAGTCTCTATCCATGGTGTGGCGCCGACGCTGGACCTCAGGGTGTCCAGTTAGCTTCTCCACCAAGTGCGAGTCTGAACTGGCAGAGCCGTTCACATTTTTATGGGGGGTCTGGGGAGATGGACAGGGGGAGGCAGAGGGAGGAGGGGGGGCCGGAGCAATGAATTTCACCGCTTTGCTGCTGCTACTGCTTTCAGACATTCCTCACCAAGGCTCAGACCACAAAAGAGAAACTCTGTACTTATAAATAAGGACCTATTTCATGTGAGTAATCAGACCAATCTATGTGAAAACGGTGTGTCTCCACTTCTTTTTCAAATGAAAAGCTCTCCAAACTCTGATCAAGCTCCAGGAAAAACAAAGGGTGTGGGTTACAGAAAATAAATCAATCAACTGAATGCAGCTATTTTCATTGTGTTCTGTAGTTGTTGGGGTTTTTTTTTTCAGATAGGATTTATTAACTCTACTTCCTCTTTGCAACTGTTTCAACAAGACAGCCTACAGTTTCTACAAGGCCCTTCTGTGCAGGGCTCAGGGAAGCCCCGAGAGAGAGGAAGGGGCTTTCGCTTAAAGACTGGGGAGGGAAGGGACGAAAGGCAGTCCAAGGAGGGGGGTTGCAAGCACTGCAATGAGGTGACAACCGTCAAATTAACACCCGAATCCATCCTGGTGCCAACATCCAGAGAGGGATGACCACGACATGGAAGGACTGGAGGTTGAACAGACCAGTGTGACCTCCCAAAGGCTGATAAGTCAAAATATGACTGGAATCCAATCCGTTACAGCTCGACTTGGAGGTCTGTGTAGGAACAGGCTGAAGCCCCCGCTCCTCGTTGAAGACAGGACTCCCTGGAGAGGTCGCTGGCCCGTCTGGTAAGGCCAGACAGAAGGCTAGGTAGGCCTAGCCTGGCCTAGCCTGGCCCAGCTTGATCTGCTTTGGCCCTTGTCGCTGCAAATAAAAAAAGAGAAGGAAAAGAGCTGTAAGATGAAACTAAATTTTCATTCAATATTTGATAAAATTACCCATCTGCTTTCACTTCACTACTGCACTGACCCAACCAAAGCCAAGAGCCCCCATAATGACACTCTGCTTTGTGCCAGAGCGGCTGGTAGACCATGTAAGATGACAGATATCGTGAGATTTTACCACCATTTTGCCAGTGATGAGTGGTCTGAGTGACAGAGGCAGGGTGGGAAATGAACAGCAGCCAAATGCTGCCACAGCTTTTTTTTCTTTTTTTATTTGCGGTTGACAAATCTGTCAGCTCCTCCGACCACTAAGCAGAGATCAAACCCTCACTGGATGTTTTTTCCTCAACAATTTGGTCAGTGGAATAGCGAAACTAGGTCAGCAAGAGAAAAAGTAGAGTTTCATGCAGCAAAAAATGAATATTCACATTGATTAAAGCGCCGTCTTAACTAATTCATTACTCCAGATTCGGCTGTTGGAGGATTCAGGACTTCTTCGCTCTTGGTCTGGGACTTATAATTTGGCTTGGGCTGAGCCCGGGCATCATCTTTAATCTCGTTAACAAGAAAAAAGATCTGCATCCCACTTCCAATCTCTCGCTCCAAATTGCCCCCGTGCAGTTAATGCCGTGGAGTGGTGCAGCGGAGTGTGCGCCTAATTGCGCCACGTTCCAAATTTAGCCCAAAGTCACCACAGCCTGGCTGACCTCAAGGTTAGGCTCCTCTGTGGCAGTTCAGCGGCTCTGCATGAGAGGGGAGGGGGCGCTCGGATAAATACGTATCAGTGTACATGTATATTACTCTGCATACTGCATTACAGGAAACTTACTGACTTCTACTCTGTTGTCACAGTGGCGCTGGCACAGAGGCACAGCAGCTGCTTCTCTGTGCGATGTGAGAAATCATTCACACTACATTAATTCATGTGTAAAACAAGTTTTCACAGGGCTTATTGACAGAGCCGTGCGAAGAAACAGGCAGATTACTTCATGAAGTCTTCTACAGAGTTGTCCTCAATTCAATCTGTCTCTCTGTGAATGAGGATTTAAACTGCACGAGGCAACTTTGAACATATTGGGAGTGTGTCAATGGAGAAACTGCACAGACCGCTCTCACATGCATCGGTCCAGAAGATGCAACTTCAAAGCAACACGAGGCTGCAGGAAACCCAAACGGATGTCATGTCTGTGCAACACACAATCTGAAAGATGCTACTGTTCAGATCTTACATCTAAATTTCCCCGAGTTAAATCTGCCCTCTCAGTTTCCTCCCACTGACCTTACCGCGACACCAGAGACTCATTTGGCCCCACAGGCGACTGCATATTGTCCCCATTAAGGGAGGTGGATGCAGGATTAGCAGTGAGGAGGTCGCACTAGGTATGTGCCTTCAGGCCACCAGATAGAATCAGAATACTTCACTGATCCTCGAGGGGAAATCAGACAACTAGAAAGCGCGTTTCTATCTTTTCTTCTATAAAAACCTGTTCTGTGCAGCTTCACATGCTGCTTCATTATTTGTATATTACGAACAGGATTTAAATAACGCCTCAAATAATCCCTCAGATTAAGGAGCCTTGGAAGTAGTTTGCATTTAACAGCATCTGACTGGCCTGGAGGATGTTTCATCTGTCAGCGCAGACGCAGACACGATCAATTGGGCAAAAGCATCTGATAATAGAATGACACCACCTGAAAAGACTGATGACTTTAGTATGAGGGAGTTATTCTCACTGAGGTGTACTGCTGGGTGTTTCATCTCCGTCACAAAACAATGTCTCTGATCTCACGATCAGAGCTGTGATCTCCCAGTCCCCGACCCCTCTGTGACCGGCCCGCATAAGAATATATCACATTGTTTATAATTTGGCGCAACTCTGAATTTAAGTGATCCCACGGGGATACCGCGGTTCAGTTAATTAAAGCTCACTGCGAAAACATCTGTCCTGTTGTTGTTGTGAGAATGACATGTCGCTTATTTAAGAACTGAGTCATGACAAGATGTTTTTACAGCGATTTCACAACGGCTAGGGGGTGTCGCTAGGGCAGCCAGGAAACAGAGGAGAAATACTCAATTCATCTTCATTTTCATTTCAGAATACAGAAGAAGCTCATGGCGATTGTAAGGTAAAGTGTGCAACATCTGTATTCAAATTAACATAAATAATAACCGATTTTTGCAGGACAGGTGTGCTGCTTCCACCAATTACACCTCTTCTAAGTGAACTTACACTATATTAGGCAAACATACTGCAATAAAAGTAGTAATTTAACTCACTTTCTACTGATATTGTACTTTGACAGGGGTGTCATTTTCTGTTATCAGGCCCCCTGCTAATAATAATAATAATAATAATTTGTATGGCACCTGTCATGAAGAAACGCAGCTCAAATTGCCTTAAAACAAGGAAATCAAATAAAAAGACATAGAATGGACATAAAAAACAGGGATGGAAAATGAATGTCAGATGAATAGTAAAGCCCACGTGATAATAACACTAAAAAAAAATAATAAGACAAATGGAAAAGCAGAATCCACTGAAGAACATGAATGCACATATAAACATTAAAGCATGGCCAAAACTTATTTCTTCAAGCTAAACTAGATGCTAGCATTAAAAAAACAAACACTAAAGGCTGATGTGAGATTCAGCAATCATTCAGAAATCCAAGTATCCTGTTAAAGGAGAGGAGTGATGAGAGTCATTAGATACCTGAGTTAATGGTTTTATTATTTCTATAGGCTAAGTTGTGTGAAAATCTGAATCTTGCACGGGTAATAAACTGTGTGCATGTGTCTAACTGGGCTGGAAAGGGTGCAAGTTCCCACATGCTGCACGTCCTGAGGAGTCAGCCCGGTGAGGAGCAAACCGTGCAGAGAGGGGCTTCACAGCCGCCTGTTGAGGAGCTCCAAAAAAAGAAAAAAAAACGAGGCAATGCAGCTAACTTTACCTACAGGCAAGAGCGCCGGTCACGATTTGACTCCAGCATCATAATAAAGAGAAGAAACGCATCGTTACCTGTTACATCCGTGTGGGCTGCGGTGGTACCGTGGAAATATGGAGGTGAAAAACTTGATTTAAAAGCCTTGAACTCCTCTGCAGTGGGGGTCCGCGCCGACACACGGCACTAATGTCAGTAGCGTTAGTGCGTCACATTAAAGCCACAGTTGGTTGCCGAAAACCCCCCGAAAAAAGAAGCTATTTACAAAAACATAACTTAGCTACAACCTTATCCAGCTAATGACAAAAGGTACGAGCGGTGAGCGGGACGTGCAGCGAGCCACAGCCGACAGACCGACACCTCCCACAGGGCAGGGAAGCCAAGTTCGCTCGCTGGTGTCGCGGCGGCTCTGGTACTTCTTTCTGTCTGTCTCTGTGTTGTCTGTGTCCGGGGTCTGCAACCGCGAACCAAAAGGCAACAGTCTCCCTCAAAGATGCTATATCCTCATCCGTGTCGACATCCAGCCAGCTCCCGCGACCGCCGTTTCGCTCCTCTTGGCTTGTATGGTGCAATAAATCCGCTGTGAGCCGCAGTTATTCCTTGCTTTCAAGCCATCGGACGGCGGCTCCGTCTGCTGTCTGCTCCTCTCTGGCGATGACTCGACAAGGCGACGGCAGGGCTTTCACGCAGACGTGCCGCGTCAAGCGGCCAACCGTTAACCCGGATGATACAGGAAAAGAGGGGATCTTTCAAAATAAAACCCAACAGTTCCGAGTTGTGTGTGCGTTTTGTTAGACAAACCACATAAATTCACCTAAACGTTTTCAATAGAGTGAACAGAGTTATTCAGTTTATAATCCCTTTATACCCGGGCCACGTGGGTATCTGGGAGGACATCCTGCAGCTCCACACCTCACTATTTGTTGTTGTTATTTCTGAGGACAGCACAGACAGTCTTTGATGATCTGACAGAGATCCAGCTGTGCTCCTGCTGTGTCCAATCCGGAAGGAAAAACAGGAAGCATCTCATACCTCTTTTTCTTCTTTGCTACAACAGTCGTAAACTCTCAGTGTCATACCCTGAATTCATTTTTATTTTATTTTATTTATTTTTGGCACAGTTAAATGCTTATTTTTCCCTCATTTGTTCAACTGATGAGCGGTTCTATCATTTGTTTTAATCTTCAGAAAGAAAATTGGGCTTCTTGTCTGCTTATTTTCCTACAATTACAAACTAAAATTCTTTGCTGACTCAAAGCACTGCAATTTTTCACTCTTATCATTAGGAATTTAAGTAATAAATTGAATATTTTTGTTTAAAATATACTTGTATATGTATGTGCCATACTATTTACTAAAACCTCGTTGAATTTAAAACATATTAATTTACTGAAATCCTAATTATTTGTGTATACCAAAAATAAAAATAAACATGCATGGAATTTACCGCACTTCACCACTACAACACTTAGGCAAACTCACTAGCCTACATATTCCTTAATTAATTAATTAATATATAATAATGAATCAATATGTTGCCAAGTTGAAGGCAGAGTTAAAACGAAATTATTCATTAAATTCATTTATAAGAATTTTATGTTGACAGGCCAAACCGGAAGTGCTGTTGTTCCTCAGGCAGTCTCGACGCTAGCAACCGTAGGCAAACTCCTGTACCCCGAGCCAGTGAACAGCTGCAGCGTGAACCAGCACATATCGTACATCATGCTTTTAATTTATAGCTCGGTCATGTTTGACTCACCCATAGTCAAGCTCTGCGATTGATGCTTTTCGACCTAGTGTGTGTTCGTAGAGTCTCTCTCGGCGTGCGTGTGTGCGCGCGCGCGTGTGGCCTTCACTTGCTCTCACTCTGACGCCCTTGTCATCACTTTTAGTGTCCGACCACCTCCTGATTCCTCATGAAACATACTGTTTTTTAATCATATGTGTCCTTAAAAAACAGCCATAACATTTCTTTTGTTGTTAAATACCTTAATAATGGATGGCTGTGATTTATTCCAGATTTTACTTTAGTTTTTCCAAAGGGGGGAAAGAAGCAGAAATGCATAATGAGACCATAATGAGCCGATTTTACTTAATTCATTCTCATTTTTTGGTTCCAGAGGTTAAAGTCAGTTCCTATCAAAGACTGTTTGCCAGAACCTAACCACAGTTAAGAATCTGACATTTTTCCTGTCTATCACACCTACACACCCTGATATTGAGCTGCAGCGCCTCAGGCAAGAATAATCAAAACAGGATAATGGTTTTAACGTGCTCATTAGTCATGAAAAAGGAGCACAAGTTCCTGTACGCTGCAGATCTCAAACCCTGATGATACACACTCACACTATTGTTCATTTTCCTCTTCCTGTTTGTATCTGACAGCAGGGGTTCACACTATAAAACAGCAAGTCTTTTGAAATGACCACACACCAAAGAGGGATAAGATCGACCGCTATGAAACCTGCCACCTATTCACCAAACGTCCTATCAGGCATTTGTATCTTTCACAGCTTCATTTTTGGAATTTAATTGGTTTTGTTATTTGGCATAATTAAAGAGAGCCCCAAATTCATTCTAAGATGGCCCATAACTTAAGATTTCTTGCTAAAAATACATGCTTTCAATTGCCCTTTTGTTCAATACAATGACTAATTTTCCCTGAAATGGTGAGGACTTCTACATCAGCAGCTGACCCACTTAAGCTCACACAATAGCCTTTTATGTTAAACCAAAGTTTTTATCTTTCCCAATCAAGAAAAATACTTCACGCATGCCAGTTCTTCCACATACTCTTTCACAAAAGTAACCATTGTGAAAATGCCATAAAAGTCACCACTGACCTGAGGGCTGTAAACCTTACTGACTAATGTATACAGTCATTGCCATATCTTAATCAAATATAGCTGTTATCTAAGCTCCCACTGTTGATAGCCAGATAATTTTCTCAGTATTGCTGCCACGCAATCAGCAAACACTCCTGTAATGATAAAGAGTTGCTCTGGATGTTGTCATACCTGCAGCTCTCAGATACTCCAGCGTTTGCAGGAACGCTAACGGGGTCATAGACTTGTTGTTGTGGATCTTCACATGACCCAGCAGGAGGCTAATATTAGCCTCTGTCTTTCAGTCCAGGGCAAGTCATTCAGCCTACAACTGGGCTCATGGATCGGGGGTGGATATAAGAGCATCACATTGTTCTACATTTACATTTACCGGCCAACAATGGGACAAAATAATGTTTACACCAGATTCCTTGACAGCGGCTTGCATGCGTTTGTGTGATCTTACCACCTTGGCAACTGACAACAAGAGTTTGGCCCCAACATTATTTAGTACACACACACCTTGACACACCTTTCCGTCTTCCATCAGTAAGCTGTAAAACTGCCCCTGACTGAAAGTTATTCCGTCAGAATGAATGATTTATTCAGCTCTCAGGATCTATTTCTGCCTGCCCGCACCTGTACCTGTACATGTACCTGTACCTGTGTTGACCTGAGGGCAGAATGCTAGTCCACATACTAGACCACCCATTCTTGCACCCAAAGGGACAGCAGACTGAAAGTGGCAGTTACACCCCAGGGCAAAAAATCTCAACGCGGCTGTAAAACATGAGGCCTCGGTGAAGTGACAGGAGGCCGCAGCTGCAGCGCGATGAATCCACATTTCTCAGCTCGTTCAGGAGACACCTGGACCTCACTCTGCTGTACTGTGCAGCTAACCATAGAAGAGAGTAAACAAATGGATTTTTAAATGAAAAGTTTGACATTTTTTTTGCTGATAGTTATATGATAGTATTGATACTGATCTCATAGTTGTTTGGTGAATATATTGCCATTTAGCCAGGAAACCAGTTAGCTAAGTTTAGCACAAAGACAAGAAACAGATAAAAACAGCTAGCCTGGCTATGCCCAAAACCAACTAGCATCACCTCTAAAGCTAACTAATTAACACCCTACATCTGGTTTGGTGAATGCATACAAGCTAGCTGTATTAGCTGTAGCCTTATGTTTAACATACAGATTTGAGAGTGTTATCAATCTTCTTATCTAATTCCCTGCAAGTCGAATAGGCCTTTTTGGCTATTCCTTTAATCTTGACTATCACAGCCCCCATTTGTCCGCCAACATATCAGTGAGAATTACACTTCATGGGTAAAAATGCTAATTTGTCCAGTTTAGGAATGAGCTTTCACTGGTTTATACTGTGAGCAATCAATGAGAAACTACATGCTTATTCCTGCGCTGCAATCATTGCACTGCAAGTCACTTTGGCTATCAATATAATGCCCAAAATCCAAATATTATATCTAGTTTTTGTCCTAGCCTGTTCAAATCTTAGTGGCTGTCCATGAAGCAGGCAGTCACAGCACTTGCATGTTCAAGGAAATAGCAGGTCTCGCTGGCTTGTTAGCTTGACTGACAGCTCAAACCATGGAGGTAAATTAGCTGAATGTGACAACGTAAGCTTTCATTGACCGATTTGGAAATCTTTCAGTCAGAAAATAAAAGTCAAATGTTAACCTCTTCCCCTTTTGTCGTTTCCTCTCAGTTTAATCCCTCCGTCAAACACACCAGAATCTAATCTAGTTTTTCTGTCTTCCACAGAACTCTCTGATGGATTTTAACACTAACGTCTGCAAACTGTTAGCAGTTATAGTCACATTAACGACTGGATTATCAGCTCATTCTGACTCAGAAACAGGATACGGTCCTCATAAAAAAGCACCCTTGCTCCTTTTTTAACATCAGAAAGACAGCACTATTTTTCAATAAAAGTGGACAAAAAAACCCTCACATATTCTTCTAAAAAAAACTGCTTTGCATAATTGCTCCCTGCTTTTCCTCCCTTTGGCTATATTGACTCACTGACAAAAATATGCTATAATACATTATCTTCATGCCTCTCTGATTCAAGTAAGACATTCCAAAAACAGTTTCTTATAAGAATTATTTCCAGTTGACCTTTATGCTGGAGAAACATTATCCCGGATCTGTTCAAAACACTGTTTATTCATTTGCATTTGCAGCGGGAGTTCCCATCGCATTATGATATTAACTGCAGTTTCAATGCATTACAATGGATGCATGAATGTTGAGCGAGTGTGGGTCTGTTCTGCAAAACAGGAGGTGTGAGAGTGAAAGCATAACCAATATGTAGAGGGGAAATATGCACAGAAAGGCTGCTGACATGGCAAAGTGTGTGTGCGTGTGTGTGTGTGTGTGTGTGTGTGTGTGTCTGTGTGGACATGCTTTTTTTGCTCCTCCTCCATCTTGCCTCTCTGGCCCTTCAGCTGTCACCAATCAGTTCCGGATGAGTGAATTTTCATGTTGCATAAAAAAATAAAAGTAAACATGTTTGTCGATAGAAGTGTGTGTTTCCAGAGATCAGCCAGTCTGTTTCAACCTGACTGACACTCAAAGTGTGACCTGTGTTGACCCAGTTTACTAATGTCAGTAAGAAATTGTCCTTCTTAACAAGTTAGAACAGGTTGGAAAACTTGTTGAAAGGCTGCTCAGGTTTATCTGCCTTAAAATCAAAAATCAGCATGTCATGCATGCAACTCGTCTGACACACACATTCTTCTTTGCTTCCTGCCTTCGTCTTCCTTATTTTTATGCTGCTTTGTCTTGTACAAGTCCCGGCAGAAGACATTCACAGACATCTGACATTATATTCAATGAATCTGTGAGACGAATCTAACAGAACAAGGAGTTAATATATCCAATACACACAGAAGCTCTGTGGCTTTGTGAGGAATCAGATGCTGGCTGTGGGTGTCTGCTGTGGGAGGGAACCAGCTATTGTTTTCACTCCTTCGAACAGCAAATGGTCATTTAACAATTCAAATTAGCTGGAGAGTCATTCAAACCACCTGCTGCTATTGTGGATACTAAATACAACCTGAGCTTGCTTAGAGGCTCACATTTGACTTATTTCATGCCATTCAACCTCTGCTTTGCACACACGTACAGACACTCACGCACACCAAAGAGCTTCTTTGTAAACTAAATCCAACCAGTGAAGCAGCTAGTTGAGTGCCTTTATCAAGGGCCCTTTAACAGAATTGACTGAGGGAGGGCGGTAGCAGTAGCTTCTTCTTTCTTCCTCTGTGCTGCGTATGACAACTTCTCTCAAGCCTGACCTCTTGAATCATGACTGGTATGCCAGTAACTCAGCGTGTGTGCTGTATGCATGCGGGTGTCTCTCTGTGTCAGAGGATGTGCTTTAAAGGATCTCATGTTGCAACAGCGAACCTGTCACTTCCTTTCTCTGTGATGCTGCATGCAGCTCACTCTCTCTACTTCAGCGTGAGTGTATCTTGAGTTGAGGGTGGTGAAGTTTTGGAGACATGTAATACTTCGATCTGGTGCATTGGAGCACATGAGATATTCAAGCTGATGTTTTTATTTAACATTTAGGGAATAATTGCGTCTACTAGGATGGCTGGGACATTCAGAGTGATAATGACAAATGACACTGTGCTGGCAGTTCTTCATCTTAATGGCAGCAGTCGCTCACCACAGAGTCAATACAGAGGTGGTCTGGTAGCTGGAGAGGTGCCGGCTCACCTCTGAGCCTCTGCAGAGTGCTGAGCTGTGGTGGCCCATCTGACATCAATTGTATAAATACATTTCTCTATATACCTACCAACTAATCATAGTATTAAGATGCGTTTTACTCAAGGGAGATTAAAAAAGGAATTCTTCTTCTTAAGCAGCCTGGATTGAATGGAGCAAACTTTTTTTCATTGCTTATGTTGCTAAAAGTGCAATAACACTGTATAAAGGTTAAAAAAAAAAAAAAACCCTGTAGCTTTCCTTTATTTAATCCATTTGATTGCTTGTAGCCTGTGAAAGCTGTGCTTAATGCACAATCACCCCATCATGAGTGATCTAAAGTGTGTTTTCATCAAAAAAATCACCTTTAAAGTGATGATACGTGGGTCATATGTTACAGGGATACACTTTCAGCTGCGATGAAAGCCCATTCAGAGTATGTATAATATGATAAAGGGAACCTCACAGTAGCTTTGTTAAGTGAAGACATGTGGCAGTGTGGAGATCAGTGCCAAATCATTGAGCAGTACATCCTTCTACCAGACAGTGTCACTATAGAGTCCAGTCTGTCATTCTCGGTTAATGTCCAGTTCGACAGATTTCACCTGATCTCACAGCAAACTTTCATCCTCCACTTTCTCATTTTCTCCATCGCTCTGTGGTTCCTTATGTCTCCCCACAGACCTGTCAGAAACTCATTATTCCACCAAACAAAATATATCTACACATGTTCTCAGTCCCCCCGGTAACAGTCCAAATTGGAAGTAATTAACACAAATGAGGTCTCTCTCCCTGCGGGCTGAGGAGTGGGTTAAATATGACATGGTGGTTTGGTTTTGAACTGTAATTATATAAGAAGGGAGCGCCTGAGAGGAGAGGGGAGGAGAGGGGAGGAGAGGGGAACGACAGATGTGATTAAACACAGAGGGCGATTAAAGAAAAGAGAAAAGCAAAGAAGATAATTACATACTTTGATCTAGTCCCATTATATATGGCTTTGTTTGGCCATGTTTTTAACTTGTATTAATAGCACTTTAATACAGTGGAACAAAATACAACCACAAATAATATTTCTCTGTTTTTACCTCTTGAATTGACTTCATGGGGTGAGGTGTATTAGGTTTGCTGAGGCGGTGCCAGGGAGGTTAGTGGTAATACAAAACTATTACCAAAACATGTTAAAGCTAAGCATTTGCAAATAGTTAATGGTTTTTACTCGAATTTCTCCCCACAAAGCCTTTTCACTGAGGAAAATGACTGCAGGAAGCTGGCATTATCAGCATGTGTGTGTGTGCGTGCATGTGTGTAGACTAGATTCAGCACCAATACAAAGCCACATTGTCCAAACCATAATTGTCATAAATGCTGCATGGCCTTGAAATGTAGTAATTTCAGGTAATAAAATAGGTTAAACTTTCCAGTCAGCTGCTGTTTCATCCAATCATTTTCATGTTAAATCAGCCACTCACAGTAAACCTGTGCAGCTAAATCCTGTTGGAGTGCCAAGTCTGTCAATTCAAGATAAAATGTGCAGGTGGGTCAACAAGTGGCTTAACCTGACGCTCAAGTCAAGCGCAGAGGGACATTCAACAGGTGGAAAACATTACCATATAATTTGATGAGTATTTGAGAATAACAACAAAAAATGAGAGCATGCACCATTTTCTGATTATCTGCAGTTCTGCTTAAAAATCTAATTTCCTGTTTCTCGGGAAAATAAGTAAGCACAAGAAAGCATTCAACCCTATGTGTGTGTTAGTGTGTGAGCAAGCTTCATGTTTATAAAAATAGTTCAATTTTCATTTAATGATGAAATTGGGGCAATTTGGAGCACCACAAAAGCACTTTCTATGTGAAAAACATTTCATTTCTCGATGGTTGAGTATCAACATGTGCACGTCTATGTGCATGTGTGTGTCCTTTTGTCTCTCTCACTGCTGAGATGTGTTTTGTCAACCTTTTCTTTTTAATCAAAACCCTCCTGCAGTGACTGAATCATTCAGATTTTATTTGCAGCACCTTTGGAAACATCCAGTCCCCATAAATTGGTGCAACTAAAGTGCTCATCTTATAAAAGAGTTTAATGGGCGCTGTGGGAGTCCAGGGCAGACACACACTCACAATGGTAAGAATCATTTGTTGACCTATTTTGCCTCATAACAGTCCTGCTTTCTCAAGCTGAGTGACAGATCCTCTTCAGTGCTTTGAAGTTTTCCTTTTAAAGCTGGTTGTTTAGCCTTGAGTGTGATAATGATAATGAAGGTACTATCAGTTTTTATTAAAAGAAATACTGTAGCTGAGCAGCTTAGGCTAACATGAAGACCAGAAGCAAAGGAAACATGATTAAAAAAAATGTCTGAAACTCTTCCTTCAGGTCTTTAAGAGGATATCAGCTGCTACCTGCATTATCAAATACAATTAAAAAGCAGGTTTAGACTCTATGACACAAATTAAGAAAATGTAATGTAATTATCTGTTTAGCGGGACTCAATTACCTCTACATGTGTGAATTAAAAGGATTATTATTTTTGCATGGAACATGTTGTAGGTTTGGGTCCTAGAAGCACAGTGAGGAAGTCTCTTACCTAAAATATTGAACCGCCACACACACTCTGACTTGGACAGGTGAACTACATGAAAGCACATGTGCACCTGCTCATCTGTCAGTGATACAAGGCAGCACTTTGATCTGTGCTGTTACACTTACACCCTCATGCCCAGGTACCCTGCTCCTTCTCTGGTGTGTATTTGCATGTGAATGTGGGTGTGAGGTATGTTTACATAACCCCTGGAGCGTGTGTGCAGGCACGTGAGTGTTTGATCTGATAGCGCACGCTGTTATCAGCAGGTATCAGAAGCTTAGATGTGCAAAGTCGCTATTTTAACTTGTGCGTTACCTGTTGAGCCATATGTGTGCCTGTGTGTGTGTGTGTGTTTGCATCACTATGATGAAATTTCTTGGAGCATAAAGGCCCTTTTATCATCCCCAGAATGAGAGACTGGCACTGTCTGGTTAGTGTGTGTTTGTATGTGCATGCGTGTATACAGACAGAGGTGGAGAGCGAGAGGTCAGCGCAGCCTGGTACTCAAATGCTGAAGGCCGATCTTTGTGTGTGTGTGTGTGTGTGTGTGTGTGTGTGTGTGTGTGTGTGTGTGAGAGGGTGATGAGAGCACAAATGAACGAGACAAAGACTGATGGCACAACAAAGAGACAGAATGACAAAGACAGACAGAGGACTGTGCGTCCCAGTCAGTATCATTATACAAAGAGTCACATGTTGCCACAGCTGATTTGAAGTCCTTTGGAGAAGGTCCAAGTCAAGTGTCAAGTCATTCCCAACATGTTTGAGCAAGTCTCAATTGAGTGGTACTCACTGTTGCTGTGCCTGTAAACTGTTTCCATTCTCACATAGTTTACAGTAATCACAATGGCAGATTAACCACTAAAAATGTTTAATAATTCTTTGAACAATGACTAGTAACCTGAGACAAATGTAGATAAAGGCATGTCTCTCATTTCTAGCCGAGGTCCTTTGTATTTGCTGGCTGAAATAGCAACTTTTATTATTTTATTAGCTATAGCTAGCTACTGAATTATGCAAACATAAGTGGATGGCAGTCCTCTCTCTGGCTAGCTACTTAATGCTTCCATCTGACTTATCTTAAAATGGAAAGTGAGTCTTAAACATGCACTTGATGGCTACATCATCACGCTAAAACAAAGGCCAAAGCCACGTGTTAGCATCCTCGCTAACTGATGATCCATGGAGCCTCAACAGAGAATAGAGACTGTTCATGTATTTAAGCATTTAAAGGAAAAACATAAGCTCAGACTATGATTTTGTTTTAACATAACCTTGCTTGGCTGCTAAGCTTTCGTCCTTGTTTGCATTTGGGCTTTTAGCGCGATATTGTCTCGGGTGAAGATTTTGGCTAACTAAATAAACTCTAGTGGGAAAATACTACACTGTGGATGTGCTTGTGAACATGTCTTTGCTTAAACATACGCCAACAAACTAATGTAGGCTCTTTGGCCTTGCAAGAAGGCCACTGCCTGGTTCCCTCTATAGCTAGTAAGCTAGTTAGCCTAACATGCTAATGATTGTATCTTATGTTAGAGCAGGTAAAGCACACCCTTTTTCCATTTCTACACTTTAACTCTTTACTTGCAAGAGTGTTGCTGCTACTGGAGCCAAGCACACACCTCTTAGCCAAATCTAAAGCAAGTCACAGTTAGGATGCTGTGACTGAAGCCCTCTTTGGGGTAGGGGTCTCTTTTCATGCAGCAGCATATGCTTTCATGTTGTGATAAAACCTTGCTTGCTTACTTGCAAGGTGATGTTAAAAATGTCCACACCGCAGCTGAAACTGCTTAATTAAAAAGCCATTTGTGTTTGCAGGAAAAGATGTTTGCAATATACACTTATAAAGCAAGTTAATAGTATTTTCTAAAATGCCATTGCTTTTCCACCAACCTTCTTTGAAGACACCTCAAGCAATGAGGTTTTGATTGAGGCCATGCATTTACACCTGGAAGTATCCACTCATTACGCAAAGCCCATTATTTCACTTACCTCTCTCCAGCGGCAGCTCTGTGTTCCCAAACATTGTGAGTCATTACTTTTAATGAATTCCACTGACCACAGGCACATCACAGCTGAAATCTGCTTGCATAGGGAGCTATTAATAACATCTATATACAAATGAAAGCTATTCCCATTCAGAACTGTGTAAACAAAAGCCTGTGTGGCAGGTTTTGTTGGTGTTTCGCAACACCTTCTCACAACTTTGTTTACAGTCAAGCTATACTGCTACATCAAGAGCAGAAGCAGCACAAATCCCTCAAAGGCTTTACATAGCCTGGAGAAAAAAAATATTAGCGAGGATTATGCAAAATTACAGGCATGGGCTTTACAGCTCAGGCTTTAGCTTTCATATGTCCTGAGCATGCACAAACCAGTCAAGAATGCCCCAAATGAAATCTGTCTTTTCAAACCGGTCTTCACCCTGAAGTGCAGTACCTGTTCATCTTTACTGTGTTTACAGAGGTGTACAAACCAGAGCGACCTTTTCTAAGGCAGGATTATACATTTCAGTGACCGTGTGTCAAAAAGATCACACAGGAAACAGGGCAAAGATGTTAACATATCGCTCAAAGTGTTTCATCTACACAGCAGTTATTCTTTCTTGGAAGAACTGACAAAACCGTAACTGGCATCTTCTATAGACTCTCTGTTTCTAAGAACCAAAGAATGAGGAGGTTTGGCTGTCTCATGTAAACTCTCAGTTTCTAGGAACGTTTAAAGAAAGAAAAAATCTGTGGGCTTGACGGTTTGTTTTTAACCTCTCATTTTGGGATTAACTTGGAATCTGCTGCTCAAACGGCCCAACGACCCACACACAAGTCAAATAGTCCATTATGTGCCTCTGAAACTTTAGCCCAAATCCCTGAAAGACGTAATTCTGGAAGACCACAAAATCAAAATAACCTCTCAGAGAACATAAGCTGACTTTAGGAGAGTTCCTGGAAGCTTGTTAATGCAAAGCTAATCAAAATCAAATAAGACAAGTGGAAGGGCTGATGCTTCAGGTTTTGCAATCTCAAAAACACTGTTATTCAGACCAGACATATTCTGTACATTTGTGCTTGTGCTTACCATCATTCTATAGCTATAAGCCACTATTTTAGAGCCTAGTAGAGTGAAGAGTGCTTCAAACACGTCAGGGCTGATGGATATTAAGCTACTTAACTCTGGAAATTAATTGCACTTGTCTTCACGTCTGTCACCAGTTAATGAGCCTTGTTGGAATATCATTAATTCAGATAGATGTGCAACAGGAGAGCTAAAGCAAAAGCAAAAAAAATTAAAATAAAACCAGTTGAGAAGAAAAGAGGAGTTACCTGTTGACTGCCCCTTTTTCTCCGCCATGTGACGCCTCTCGCAGGAGTCTTTACAAAGTGGGACAAAGGTTTGCTTTGCTTATTGTGTGTGTGTGATGTTCTGTTCAGGTACACTTAACCTGATGAAATTCCTGCCATTGAGGTGATCATTTTTTGGAGGATTATGAGCTTGCTGCAGTGTGTTTAATCACTGTTGACAACCACCGTGTGTATTTGAACAAGAGAGGGAGGGACGAAAAGGCTCATGGCTTCATCTCTTCTGCATGTTTGTTGTCCAGCGTTGGTGGTCTGATGTGCTGTGCAAGGAAGACGCCAGAGGGAAACAAAGAAATCGCCTCCAGAATAAATGTGTGTCGTGCGTGTGTTTGCTTGCGGTGTGTTATTTCTGTGTGTCCTCTTTAACCCTAACCGTAACATTTCCAGCCATGCTGGCAGGTAACTTGTGAGCTTCTCAACAGCAGCACATTCCTGCCTCTCCTCAGTCTCACAAAAGGCCATTCAACCTCATAACCTAATAAACGTTCATTTTCATCTTTAAAACATACCTTTTTTTTTTTTTTGCAGGCTATTGCGTCCTGGACATTTAATTCCCTTTGACATGTTCACATTTGCAGTTCTGATGCTAAATGTAATTTAAACCTCTTTTACATTAAAGTGACTCTATGTGACTTTTGAAAGGAGGTTTGACAATCCAGCCTTGGTGACACAGTGCAATGGTGGTAACACTGTCGCCTCACAGGTAGAATGTCCCGGTTCGATTCCCGCTGTGGGCGCCGGGGGCATGTCCTCCACCATGCCTTCGGTGCCAGCTGCTTGAGGAAAAAGGGGGCCTTTCTGTGTGGAGTTTGCAGGTTTTCCCCGTGTTCACCTGGGGTATCCTCCATTAAAAAAAAAAACAAAAAAAAAACACTAAAAACATGCAAGAAGATCACCACCTGACCAATGGTTATGGAAAGGAACTGGGTCCCCGGGTGCCGCTGTCGGCCGGCAGCCCACCGCTCCTGGTCTGCCGCGGAGGAAGGACATTCCAGGATGGGTCAAATGCGGAGAAATAATTTCACAAAGCATGGCGTGTGCACGTAATGTGTGGTGCATGTATATGTGATGTAGTGATAATAAAAAGTATGTTTCTTCTTCTTCTTCTTCTTCTTCTTCTTCTTCTTCTTCTTCTTCTTCTAACTTGGTCTGGTATGACTACTCCTGTATGGTGGCTAATGTTAGCTAGCTGTAGCTATTTACTCACCTCTAGTTCTACGTAGCCATGCAGATAGTTTTACTTGTCCAGATATCCGTCTCTGACACTCCTGATGTCACTTGCCCATCTCTTATCCAAATCTTTGGGTCCCCGTTGCAGAACCAGTCCTGGTTTAGAACAGTGGAGCTTCAGTGCTTTTACAAGAACACGTCTAACCTCAATTAACAGAAATACAGCAGAATGTTTTTGTTGAGCAAACAAGCACAAATAGACACAAGTTGGTGTGCATTAGTTTGCAGTGGCTGCTCAAATATAGTCATAGATTGGGACATTAAACTTTAAATATGGTAACAGTGCAGCTACAGTATATGACAGTATTTGCCTGGTTTTCAGGATGATGGTTCATTTGGCATTCCAACATTTTTACAAACTGGATTTGGTACAGAGGGAGAAAGAGACTGAAAGAGTGCAAAGTGAGTGAGAGAGAGAGAGAGAGAGAGAGAGAGAGAGGGAGAGACCAGGATGGGGTGAATAAGCCGTTTGTTTGTCTCTCTGCTGTCCTCCCTGGCCTTGCCTGGTGCTTGGTGCCTGGCGTCCAGGGTCATTTCCTTTCACAACGACCCCTGCCATCCTTGCATTAGCATTTTCACTGCTGTGGGGGCAACATTCGAGTGTGTGTGTTTGCTTGGTTGCCTGCTCGTTACGGGTCTTATTATGCAGGGGCTCGGGAAGACTGAGAGAGGGGAGCAGGGCCGAGACATCGACCTGACATCGCTGAGATCCACCATGCCAGCCACCGGCCCTCTGCAGGTTAGTGCACCCAAAGAGACAGAGAAGACTGTGTGAAACAGAGGGACAGACCAGGAGAAAGACAGAGAGGACACAATTAGAAAGACAGAAAAGTAGGGGAAGAGAAATGTGAAAGGTGGCGTTTGAATATAGATGCATCTTTCTGTCTGATTTGCGTCTCCTTCTACCCCCTCTCTCTCTCTTCCCCTCACTCTTTCATGCCCCTTTCCTCCCAGTCGTGGCCTATCTGCGACTCTGAATCGCTGCTCCTGTCTTAGCTTTGCCGCAGAGCTGTGGTATGTCCTGTCTATGTGAGAGCTGAGGATCAGAGGGTCACTGTGCGGCTCTCTGGGTTCGGCTGAGTGTCTGAGACCCAGTTACGATCGCGACATCCATCAAATATCAATTAGGGCTCGGGTGCAAAGGCTAATAAAGTCCTCTAATGCAGCACAGGGTCAACAGAGCAGGTACTCGCTAATGCCAAGAACCAGGGGTGAAGGTAGGGTTGGGGACTTGATATACTTTTTTGAGAAGATGCTTTTTTTTCTGTACTCCTTTATTTTGTTTCATTTTTAAAGAATCAACATTTTCAGCTTTTTTTTAGTTCAGTTTTGTTTGACCCTGTTCAAAGCAGTATTGCAGTTATTTCTTTCTTTAAAAAGTCCTCTGACCCATCATTCACAGCAGTTATAGGTATGCACCCAGCCCCCCCAACACACACACACACACACACACACACACACACACACACTCTCTCTCTCTCTCTCTCTCTCTCTCTCTCTCTCTCTCTCTCTGGTGTCTGTTGCGATTCATCTTCTGTATCGGTGTCTGGGCCAGCAGTGTTCCTGCCCCTCAACCAGCAGGGCTATCAGTTACTGGTATATTTAGCTACACAGTCTCCAGTGAAGACAAACTGTGTGTGTGTGTGTGTGTGTGTGTGTGTGTGTGTGTGTGTGTGTGTGTGTGTGTGTGTGTGCATGGGCTGTGTGTGGGTATTCATCTGTACAATTTAAGTTTTAGACCTTGGGGGGGAGGGCATTTTTGGAAAGTGAGGAGATTTTGCCGGTCCTCACTTCCGGACAGACCTCCAAAGGGGCTGTTTGAGTGTCTAAAGTTTTAAGATTAGAATTAAGTTTAGGTTGGGGTTAGGGGTTAGGCATTTAGTTGTGATGGTCAAGGTCAGGGTAAGGGGCAATGGAATGCGTTACGTAAGTGAGGGTCTTCACAAGTATATAGAAAGAACAAATGTGTATGTGTGGAGTGGGGGTGCGTGCGTGTCTAAAATCAGAGAGCTACTACGTGTGTGTGGGCATGTGTGTGGATGTAGAGTGAGAAAGTGACAGATGTGGGAGAAAGGTGTACAGTGGCTGCGTGGGTGTATGTCTACATGTTAAAGTCTCATTAGCTTCAGGGCCACCCAAGTTCTTAACACAGGTAAAAACTGAAAAAAGTTCAAAACTCAAAAGCAATGCTGCTCAGTAAAAATCTCATACCCATCCCTTCAGCTCCTGTCAGCAGCATGACAGCTGCAGCAGCTGCACCGCATGAATTTTCATGGCAGCAAAAATAAGAAGAATGTTTACCTGCTCCTAACCACCTCCAGATTTACCACTCGTGAAAGCTGGTTCTGTTCATTCATTTAACTTAACTGGAAGCAGTTTACTCTGGATTTATCACACACACACACACACACACACACACACACACACACACACACACACACACACACACACACACACACACACACACACTTTCAATGACTGAATCTCCCTCATGGTTTGATGAGTTGCATATTAGTGAGACATTGAACAGTATTAGCATTTATGAATGTCTAAATGTAATATAATCTAAATATTTTGCACTGAACAGCAATCCTGGAGATAATTTGTCTCAAATCTGTGATAGTCTTTAGTGGCATATTTTGTGTGTATTTCTTAGCAGCAATTAGTAGGAATTAAAGCGACTAATGTGGATTGTGACTGACCATAAACACCACCATGACTGTTTGCAGAGCCAGAGTTCTTGCTCCTTTAATCACAGATAAGCCGAGAACTTATAGCCTCATTTGGCAGCCGTCAGCCACCAGCTCCTGTACGGCAGCACTGCTCCTATCATGTGGCGCAGAATGTAAATGTGTACATTCGCAGATGCCAAGTCCTCCCCGCAACTATTCATTTCAACCGCAGAGGCTTAATCATATGTGGACAGATGTGAAGAGGGGAGTGTGTGATCCTCTGAAAAGCGGAAATGTGTGTTTAAGAAGTCGCTCTCTCGGCATGATACACATCCTGTACTTCAGTGCCTGTATGTCATGCTAGCGGATGGTGATTTATGCTGTAATCACTACATTAAGCATCTCATATGTCCTTGCCATGCTGATTTAACCGACAGATGGATGGCTGGTTGCCACTGTACTTACATGCTAAGATGCAACAGGTGCATGAAAAGAAATATGAAATAAATATTATTCTTTAGGACACCAGCTGTGACACCTCCACTGTTGGCTCATGCTTGGATGATACACCTTATTAGCTAATACTGCAGCCAGTCTTTAAGCTTGTTGGCACTCTTCTTGGTTATTTTGTGCCATGGGTCAGTGCTCATAGTGCACTGGGAATGTCTTCTGGTGAATATCCGGAGTTGCCCTTTAAGTCAAATTGGGATATGAGCTGGTTTTAATATAATCTGCTGTGATATCAGTCACATCAGACTTAAAAATAGTTTGATGCTCATGAATTTGTACTTGCTCTGTTTGATTTTGAAGGCTCAACATCCAGACATCGTGCACTCAGCACAGCTTCGAGTCCCGGGGAAAGCGTGTAATTTGCTGAAATTGGATTTATGAGGTTTTCGCGCAGTGTGTGTGTGAAGCTGCCATGATGAATCTATTTCTATGGTGCGAAGGCTTTACACCTCTAAGTCACACTCTATGTATAGAGCGCAGCAACAGGGCGTGGAGGGCTGACACAGTACTAATAGGAATCACACAGCCTTTCTAAGCATGGCAGTCATGTTTCAGTGTTTGTGCTGTGAAAGATAACAACGCCACTTATCTGGAATATTTGTTAGTGTACAACCGCTTTAAGGGTCCTTCGAATAACCGATAAAGTCAAATAGCCTCAAAGAGTACGATAAAAGTCATCATCTGGTGTAAGTGGTCACCATTTAATGTGCTTCGCTTGTGCAATGAAGCTGTGTTGGCAAATAATCAAGTTTGGCTGTTGACTAGTGGTGACCATGTGCTCTTTATACTACATTTCATATATTACATATTGGACTTTAACTCCACTGTGTATTTATCAGTTTTAGTTACTTTGCATATTCAGATTATATTTTCTCACAAATACTTTCTAGTTCTTTTCTTGAAATAGTCAGATAAACAAGAATTTACTAAAAGAGCTGCAGTTTTAATGTTACTGAAATGGGAGCTAAGAGTGTGTTTGCTGGGGACTATTTTCAGCTGTGGATTTGGTGTGTTAGTCGGTGTTTACCGCAGTGGGAAAGTTGAGGGATCATCTCAAAATAAGCTACAGTTACCATGTTCATGGCAATAAAGGAATATGTCAACGATGTGGCTCATTTGTTAGTTTTTGGACAACAGTGGAGCTCTATGGTACAGAGGTAGAAGCTAAATCTAGATTTGGATGTACAGACAGCACTTATTAGCATTGTCATTGCTGGTTTCACCTTTCAATATCAGCAGACTTTACCTTTAGTGAATACAGATGATTTGAGTGAACTTTTCTCCCATCTTCTCTGTACATTCTTGACAGACTCTGGAGTAAAAGCTGTCAGAATGGATATGTTGTTGAGTCACTGACGGAGGAACAAAACGTCTCAGAGAAACTCAACAGCATGATCCTTCACCCAGAACCAGCTCCCTCCACACCCACTCTTTACAAATTACTATTCCCATTCAATCCTGAAGGTGTATTCAAACACTCAAAACGAACACAAAGCCAAATTGGCATTGCAACAGCATGCAAAGTCAGCGGAAAGCTTTAAAATGGGCTTAGTTTGACTTAATATCAACTCGAGCAGAGAGCTGCAGAGGGAAGGGCTCTCTCTTCTGTTCTTGCAAAAGAGGATTTTGGCATGTGCAGGTTTTTAACAGTCCCCTTTCACAGCGGAGACTTGCCACATACACAGTACTTGTTAAGGATCGTTAGCTCGCTCAGAGGTGTCTGAGTGACGCTCGGCTTCAGCAGATCCACAATGCCTCCAGCACGGACTGAAAGTTTAAATCAATGCAAGCATTGCAGTTATGTTTCGGGGAAGTCTGTGAACAAGCCTGAACTGGCTATGAAGTGACTTTGGCAGATGCCAGAAGGGCAGGGTCACTTTAACACATCAGTCATACCAACAATAATAATAATCATATTAATAGATTAGTGAAATAATAGATCCACATGCTTCATAACAATCGCAACAACTGAATTTAACCGTAATCTCAGGTGTTGTTTTTCCTGTATTTTTCTCTGAATAACAGCTTGTTTATCAGGCTACTTTTTCTTTCATCCATCTGTTTTAGTGCCTGGTGCTTCATGTCCCTCCACGACCACCGTCCCTCTCGTCTCCTTCCCACTTCTCTCACCTCCCAGAATACACTGCAGCCACTCTCTGACATTACATGTGTGTATGTGTGTCCGCCCGTGTGTGTGTCCGCCCGTGTGTGTGTGTGTGTGTGTGTGTGTAACCCCATCATGGCCCCTGCACGGCAAATGCCACATTCTGAGTGTGGGTGTTAAGTACGAGAAAGTGTGTGTGTGTGATTCCAGGAACTTTCATCTGAGACCGAACTGAGCCTCATCTTTAAATGACTGTTGTTGTGTAATAGGCGTGTAATGTAATATTTGCTGTGTGTGTCCAAACTATGGTACATATGTGTCATGTCTTTGCACATTTTGACAGAAGCAGAATATAGATAGTGTGAGTATCTTGTTCAGATGAGGCCATGCCATTGCTCCAACGAGCCAATATTGCGATTTTTCAGCATATTTCACAAAGACCCGCCCCTACTCTGCCTCTGATTGGCTCTGACACTGACATTTTTTTCAAACCCTGACCTGAACTCAAACCAGGCAATGACCACTAGCCAATCAGAGTGACATTGGGAAGGTCTTTTTGGACATTTTTCAGACAGATAATGAGCGGGAAACAATGGACAGTCCCCATTCAGACCTACTGTCGTATCTAATGTCCAGATTGTTCAAAGTTGTGACTGACCATAATTCAAACCTGGCATCAGAATATGCTTCAAGTCTATCCCATGTGACTGGATATCACATTTATTTTCACCTGTCTTCATTAGCTGATGGAGTTTCTTTTCTTGTCATGGAGACAGTACGTATTTCAATGTCAAAGCACTTCTAGTTCTTCTCGTCCCTGTCTGCTCATAGGTAAGCCGGAGGGTTCATTCTTGTAGTTTGACAGAACGATCACAGCTCAAAGCACAGTTACCAGCTTGTTCTGGAGCGTTCAGCCTGATGAAGAGTGTGGGATATATTTTTGAGGGCCTAAAGAATAAAGCATGAAACCTTTGAATTATACTTGAATGGCGTTTGCTTTGATTGGCAGGACTATTTATCTTTCAAATGCACTCATTGTAAGATACTAGAATGTTAGTAATTCAAGTAGATATGAGAAATGGTAAATTATTGTTATTCCACATGGGGCACCTCATTCAAAAAGTCTGGCCACATCACTGCGGTCTTCTTGCCTTCATACAGGATTCAAAATCTTGTCAGAGTTGTCTTGCTTAGGTGGAATCAGCTGTGTTTTGGGAGCTCAGTCTTTTCCATAACTTATTATAAAGTCCATAAGGCAGGGCTTCAGCGTAAAGAGGGAGTCAGAAAGCGCCAGCAGCAGTCGGATCTCTGTGTTCTCACCAGAGTTTAGAGCTGTTCACTCAGGATTAGCTCACACACTCACACTGTTACACACCTGGAAGGGCCTTCGCTAAAGGGTATCTCAGTGGAGGAAAAGAGGTCTGCCCTTTCATTTCCCACCCCAGATTTATCCTGCTGCTCCGGGAATCCAACCTTTGACCTTTTTTTGCTCACAACCCGGCTTCTTTATCCTGTTGTGGCGAGTGTGAACAGCACCTGTGTGAGGCAAAGTCCACACTCATGCAGATAAATATGTAAACATGGCGTGAGTGTCATTGTTGAGAAATGTTTAAATCTAGATTTTCTTTCAAGGCTAACAGTGAAAAACTACATTACTGCCACCATGTGAGAATAGGTGTGGCTGAATGGATAGATCGGCACACCCCGGTCACAGATTTGCTCACTCCATCGCTGGTTTTACTCCAGCAGTCATCTGAAAACAGATACACATACTTTTTCTCTGCTTTGTTTTTTTTGCTCTCTCTCTGATTCTGTCTCTCCCTCTTCCTCATGCATTCCTCCTCATCTTCATTTCCTCTTTCCCTTTCTCTCTATTCCTCTCCTTCCTCCTCTTCCCCTGTCCAGGGGGGGAATGTGTGTTTTCTTTTCATTTTGGGGGGGAAATGACAGCTGACTCGGTTTGAATCTGAAACAGCTTTACGGGAAAAGAGCTCAATTCGCTGCTATTTGTGAGTGTGTGTGTGTGTGTGTGTGTGTGTGTGTGTGTGTGTGTGTGTGTGTGTGTGTGTGTGTGCAGAAACGTGAAAAGATTTTTAGAGGGCTGAAAATAGAGCCAAGATAAGCGATACCAGACAAAACTTTACATCCAACCATATATAAACAATTACATTTTCACACACACACACGCACACACACACTGTCTCCTGCTCTCTCTCAGTCATAAACCCACAATTATTGTGTCACAGAGGGAAAAAAGGCAGATATAAAGCTCAAATAGGAGCACAAATCTGCCCCTTGAGCATAAATCTCGACTCTGCTTAAATGCTATTTTGATATGGTTTTTCACAAAGACTTTAGCTGTCAAATCAACTCATCCTGAAAACCTTGAGCTGATTATTACACATGAAATAAATCTCCGGCTGCAGCTTTAGGCCAAGAGTGCTGTTGTGTCACACTTTTGTTCCTCATCCACTTGTTCCAGTCGCATTTGTGCCAAGAACGAACAGGAAACCCCGCTCTCTGGTGCTGAGGTTCCCCTGCTGGGACACTATAACTCACAACACCATAACTCACACACATAGACGCACATAAATCACAAATGCACAGCAGAATTATAAATCCAAGTTCATCTTTTCACAGAATTTCCACTTTGTACACACACCCTGCTCATAAAAACACATGTAGGCTTTTAATGGTTTTTCTTGGAATTCATAAAAATGTATTTATTTTCAGAGCGTTGCTTATCGACTGCACATTAACGTTTAACTGCGTTGGTTTGAGGTGCCATGCACTTCATTTAAATCTGCAGCTTGCAGAACTCTAGTGTACAGGGCTTGGATCACAGCCAAACACATGTGGCCACACGTGTGGAAAGGCACACACATAAAAATAGATGTGGACATACAATGTCATTTACAATGCATTAGAGGCTGTGTGTGGTGGGAGCATAATGCATCAAGCGTGTGCACTGAGGAGGAGCTGACAGCGATATCAATCTTCTCATTTAATTCTTGGACAGCTAACCTCTTGAGTTTCTTGATAGCATGTGTCGCTATGCTGCTTGCCACTATGGAGTATGTGTGTGTTTACCTCACTTGAAGGGTAAATACAGCCCTCGCTCTATCATCTGTGTGTTTTCCTTCCCTCCAGCATGAGTGCTAGGTCACTGGATAAGACAAAGCATGTGTGTGGGAAAGATCCCAGACGTTTATGTTTCTGGTCAGTCCTGTATGTGGGTTTACAGGTGTGTGTGTGTGTGTGTGTGTGTGTGTGTGTGTGTGTGTGTGTGTGTGTGTGTGTGTGTGTGTGTGTAAACGTTCCATATGTTTGTGAACATGTAAATATGTGGCTTATATGGCTGCCAGTGTGTTGTGTGTGCAAGGGTCAACACAAGAGTCCCAATGAGATAGAAGTATTTGCATTTGGTTATCACTAGTTTATTAAGCTAGTTTATTGGCTTCAGTAAAGCAATGTAAACAATGTAAAAATACAGCTTTAAAGCTGCTTTTATCAGTGGTTTTATATCAACAATGGATCCAGTGACTATGTATAATGTAAAAGGGGTTGCTCATAATGGCAAGCTACAGCTCTGTGGAGCATTTTAGCATCTTTCAGCAAGAAAATCCTCTAAAAACCTGCTGTACACTACCTGCATAGACAGACAGTCACTGTTAGCGACTCGTTGGTGAACATAATGGAGCATTTAGCTGCTAAAGAGCCAGATGTTTCCCTCAGGAGACGGTGGATCGGAGCAAAAAGAGAATGAATATTGAACTTAAATTCACAAGGTGGCCAAAGAAATACGACGTTGCTTCATGTCTGCCGGATTCGTAATGAATTAAGATTTTAGGAGTCATGTTTAAATGTTTCATGAGAGCGTCACTTCAAGCTTTGTGTACGAGCATGCGATCATTGCATTTTAGCTATTCCGAACAAACTGTTGTGGCTGCGTTTGTGATTTTAAATGCGTTTCAGGAAAAAAGTGGGAGCAGGGGAGGAGCGATGGAGGGAAGGAACGAGTGTGGGAGGTGGGCGAGGTGGTTCTGTCTTACCTCATCCAGTCTCCAACACTCACGTCCCCCTGGTGCTCATGGGACTTTTGTCAATTACAACAGAATGAGATCACACTTAAAGCGAAACAAAGGCTCTTTGTTATTAATTGTCCTTTGTGGGAGCACAGGCATCGACCAAGTCTTGAGGGAATACAATTCAATTATTGTGAAAATCATTGCATATTTATTCACAAATTTTGTATTTTCTACCATTAATTGGAAAAATGTGTTGTTCTACTACGCTGTTTGTTTATCAGAACGCCAGGCATGATTATGTTTTTAAAGGCAGTGAGTTAGGGAAAATGTCAGCTTTCAGTGTGATGTCTTTGGAGAGACAACTGGGCGGCATTTAAAAATAAATGTCAAGTATGAAGATGCTAATTAGCAGTTATTATCATCTCTGTATAAATGTAATACAGGCAATTGTTTTGGCTGTGCACAACTTTCACAAGCTCTAATCTCACATGCTTTATGTTGAAGCTTTCCCATGACCGAACCCATAAAATGCTTCTCAACAGTTTTTCTCAGTGTTCTGTCTGCACAGACCCGCTCTGAACAAACATAAACATCATGTTTAGGAGCCTCAGTGGACCTAGAGAAATGCCCTGACTGAGGGTTAGTCACCTTTACTGATCCATTGTATTTATATTTGTGGCTGTATGGGTGTGTGCAGGAGAGTGTGTGTTGCTCGTTCAGGAATATCCTTCCAGCCTTTGGCCTCTTGTGTTAAAATAAACAGCAGTAACTTCTTTAAGTTCACCTCTTCTCACTGACCACTATTTGAAATGATAAGAAAATTAGATGAAACAACATTTTCAGCCACGCTGGTCAGCCCATCATGCTTGTCCCAACTGAAATATCTCAACAGCTATGAGATGAATTGCCATGAAATTTCGTGCAGGCACTTACAATCCCCAGAGGATGGATCATACTCACATTTGTGAACCCCTGCCCTTTCCCCTGGAGCCACTGGCAGGGTGACATTTATGGTTCGGGGTCAAATATCTCGACAACTACAGGATGGATTTCTGTGAAATTTGATAGGGATACATTTTAATCAGTTTGGCAATCCTGTGACTTTTCCTCTAGTTCTACCAGCAGTTTGATATTTGAGTTAATCATTCAAATCATCTCTCAATCGTTGGATGGATTGCTGTGAAATTTAGTGCATGCATTCGATCCCCTGACTTGTCATCTTGCACCATCATCAGGTTAAAATCAGTTTTATACTAATGTCTGTACTAATAAGATGACATTCCCATCAACCTCAGCTGTATTTTATGTTCAGTAAATGTTGGTATGGACACATGCTAAACTGATATAGAGAACATAGTAAACATCAAACCTGCTAAACATCAGCATGTTAGCATTAGCATTTAGCCTTGCAGATGCACTGGCATCAGCGATGATAGAACGCTCTGACTTGTGGTTTCTGGTGCATTTCATCTGCAAATGTCTGCACAACTGCCAGACAGTAACGAATCTTGAAACTGAAGGTAAATGGATTTAAATGTGTTTATTTAAACTGACAGTGAGGATGTGAGTCTGCTGTGAGTTTGTCAGAGCAGAAATCAGACGTGGCACTGAACGTTTAGGGGTCTGTCTCAACGGAAAACTTCCATCATGACGATTAAAAGCTTTGATTTTCAGCGCTGGTGGGGCATCACAGCCATGTGGTTATCTGGAATTATTAGAGTGGCTGTTGAAGTAGCTTTGATCAGAGAGGTCTTAGATCCACGTTGATCATTCCCACATTGCAACAGCAATACAAAGTCTTGTGGTAACTAGGGAGCTAGACTGTGAGTTTTCCTGTTTTCAACACTGGCTGATAACAGTGATATAAAGTCAGTAGAGGAAGTTCTACTCTGTGTGAACATCAGCCTAAATTGTACTTCTGGTACCATCGCGCTGACCATAACAGTTATTACAGTGAAAAAGATCATCATGGCTTTTATTACTATAGTAAACTTCCTTGTGTGTGCACATAGGCTACTGAACTGCAGTAATTACGCAGGCGTGTTGTATTTTATGTGTGTAAAATGGGGTAATAGGCAGTTTGCTGTCATAAAGGAACTAACTCTGTGTATGAGTGTGTTGGTGTGTTAAATGCTGAGCATTGTGCACAGTTGCATCAGCAGGACATGTTTGCAGGTGTGCTTTGTACTTAGCAAGAACATGTGTGGGTGAGTGCAAATGTTAGTTCATGCATAATCCATCTTTGTGTGCACAACATGTACATGCACACACAGTGACACTTCACCTCCTGCGGGTGTGTACCTTTGACATAGCTACCCTCACTGTGTCATACATAACTGACTGGTCTCAAGCACTCTCCGTCTTTTGACTCAAAATGGCATAAAACATGGATTTCCTGCATGTCCTCACTGGTCCACATGATTGAAAAATCACCACTTGTTGTGTTCCCTTACAAACATCAACAATATTAACTTGTGTTTTAGGCCAGTGAGACGTACACACACACACAACAAAGTCATGTACAGGTTCAGGTGTGTGTATCCACAGAGAGACGAGACTGTGACCTTGCTGCATGATTGATCATATCTGACTAGTTTAGCAGGCATCCAGGTGCAGGTGACTGTTGTGTAAAAAGGTGTGCACTACGCTCGTAAAACATTCGCCTTGAACCTGTCATACCTCAAGTACATAAAATGTTGGCAGGGGTGTGAGTTAAAACTGCCAGTGAAGCTTTCTGCTACTTGAAGTTGAATGACAGGCAGAGGTTGGGTTGGTTACTTAAAATATCTACTCACTAATAAACCACATGCCATTTATGAATACAAGTTAGTTTACAGGGATGGCAGGTCAGGTGAGGGGATAAAAGAGAGTCAGGGACAGAGAGATAAGAGATTAAATGGAGGTGAGAGCTGAATTAGATGAGGGCGAGGCATGGTCTTTGTTCCTCAACCTAAGGTATAATAAGTTTATTATTCATGTAAAACCATCAGTAAAATAAGAACCCTATTACTTTTCCATCTTTGGTTATATGTGTGCAAATAAAAGCCTACAAGGTGACTTATATTATTATTACTTCTAAAAAATTAAGGTTGTGTCGTCGTCCCATGTCTCTTTTTGTTAAACTGAGCCACCCCGATATTATTTTTGTACTCCTTTTGCATATAATCCCCATACATATAGTTGATTTTATTCTGTATTCTTTTTTAGTGTCTATTTGCTCTTTTCTACATCTCCTTTTTATTCTTGCTGTCTGTAACAACAAAATTTCCCCAGCGTGGGATCAATAACGTTTTATCTTATCCTAAGAAAGTGAAAAAGATGAGAAAATATTTATTTCATCCTGCGAACATGCAGTTTGTGCTATCCCTTCAAGAACTTTGTGCCAGAAAATCCCCAAATTTCTCCCAATCTCACAAGTACCGTAGAATTCGTTTGTTGATCTGCTCTGTTTGGTTCTGTAGTATTATTATTTTTTTTTTTTACATGTTTTCACTCTCAGGCAGCGCCTATATCCGTCCGTCTCTTTAAATGTCTCATGTTTTGGGATGCCGCACAAAAAAGCAGCAGCATTCGTGGAACTTAGGAAGCGGGAATGCCCACATACACACAAACACAGAGGAAGGAAGTGTGTGTTGAGCTCGGTGATGAAGGCCGAGCCATGAAAGCCAGGAAGCCGCTGGGAGGAATGTCCTGCGATGTCACACATGGCCGAGGCCTGAAAGCTTGCACGCCCCCGGGGAGTTTTAAACTCCCAACAGCTTCGGCTCATCTGTGGAAAAACGCAGCAGAGAGAGCGACACGACGAAGACGATGTGTTTGTCTCAGAAGCTTTCCGCTGGTTTCATCACATCTGTTCACACCAAACCACAGCCAGCAACTCCAAAACACAGCCACATGCACAGGACGGTACTACTGTTTACAGTATACAGTACGTATGTGCACACATCCTGCACATCCTGCACTGATCTGCCCCTCCCACCCTCTGCTTCATGTTTGTTTTGGATACAGGCACTCCAGTGTGACTGCAAGTCAAGATTATATTGTGTTAAACTGACTTTTCGCTTCAGTGAATCATGATTACACCAAACAACAGTCGCTCTGAGGACGCATTGTGTAATCACTGCGGTTGTTATTCTATTCCAAAGCTTACATGACTCATGTGATTAAGCTACAGCATTTAGCAAGTTTGTTGCTGTTTTTGAAGAGTCGCTGAGTTTTGTTTTCATATGTACGGTTTGCCAATCGCAGGCTGCACATGCACGCAGGCGCAAGCTGCATGATTGTTGCTTTGCTGGAATGTTATTGTAGGTGTTAATTGTGGGATAAAACCTCTTTCTTCTCCGTGTGTGTGAGTCATGGGCAGATCACTTTCCAGCTGTTTGTTGGTGTTTTCAAACGCCTTTTCAGATTGAGATGGAAATAGTTGGAGAGCGGTAGAGAATGGAAAGATGGTAAGTTTCGAATAAAGAGCAGAATATTCTCCAACACTGGCCGTAGCTTGTGTTTCTGTAGGACAAGGTGAAAACAAACTGTGAACATATCTGTCATGCCATGTGACACTGTGGCGGCTTGTGTTGCTTCTTGTGTTGCTGGGATCTGAACAGCATTGCTGGATTATGTTTACATGAAGGAGCAGCTGGGCGCCTCCTGGGTCAGACTGTTAATTTAGCAGAGATTAAGCTCAGAGGCACCACTCAAACTCCAGTTTATTACTCAAGGAGGCTAATACTTGTTGCTTACAAGTAAAACCTTGTGAGAGAGAGGAGAGTCTGCTGCAGGCATTGCTGTAAAATATGCGTTTGTGGCATCAAAAATGAGGGAAATAGAGGAAGTTAAAAAGTTTTTCATTTGCACCTGAAATTTCTGGTGTCAGTTAACATGGGAGTCAATGGGGCAGTTCACAAACAGTCTTGTCACTTTGAGGCTCATAACACAAAATGTTTAAGTCTGTTTGCTTGGATGGATACACTGTATGAAAGAAGACATATTTTTCTACATTTTGATGGACAAAACGATGAATAAAGAGTGAAAATCGAGGGAGAAAGAGGCAGTTGAAGAGAGATTTTTAAGTAGAGTTTAACAGCTTTACTGTGCATGAGGTCACTCAATCTGAACTTCCCGTCAATTCATTTAAGAAAGTATAAAGGATACAAACAAGTTTGCAGGTTTGAATGAAGTTTCTACATCGTCAAGTTCCCAAAAATGCAGTAGAATAAGAAAAACTGAGGGGAATATGGATCTCCTTAATGTTCACAGTTTAGAGACCTTATCACCTTTTGATTTCCACCTCTCATCGCGCTTTTTCCTCCTCTTTTGCTTTCCCTTCTCCTCCTGTTTTCTCATGCTCAGTCTTGTGCTTTTCCCAGCTCCTCCTCATTTTCCCTCTCCTATTGTCTCTCATTTTCTTAATTCAAACACACTTCTGCTCACTCGAACGCGAGCGACACAGCGAGCCTTTTCCAAACATCTGCATGTGTAATAAGATAAGCATGTTTAGACAATGGAAAACACTTGTTTATACACTCACTTGCTTTTGCTTATCATTGGAAATAGGTAATTTAAGCCTGTGTTTATATTCTGAAATGATCACATAACATTAATATGAATTTCGCAGCCCTTTGTCGGGCTGTGTGTAAATACACTTCAGTCGCTAAAGGGGATGACACTTGGCTCCAGTCCTGTGTTTTTAATGGTTGGACATGTGGATATGCACTTGGATCGTTAAATAAGCCCATAAAAATGAGCGACTTAGATATTTTATGATGATGATTGTAATATAATCATGAGGCGTGATGTCTCAGGTAACAGCAGTCTAAGCGATCCAGTGTCTCACATCTTCTCTCCTCTCAAACATGAAACAGTTATTTTATTTTTTCAGCTCAGCCTAACAGGGCAAATGAGCTGCTGCTCATGTAACTTCAGCCCGGCCTGGTGGACGCTCTTGTTTGCAGGTTAGCATCAGTGTTTCTCCATCAGGGTAGAATGCAGCGCTGCAGCATTGCTGTGAAGACCACTGGAAGACTTCCATTTTGAAAATATTCCGAGCATTTTTTTCTGCAAAATGTTTTACTATCTCACAGTGTAAACATCGTTCCATGGAGCATTTCATTCTGACATGCAGCAGCGGTGTGGCACAGCGTTTAGAGACAACATTCCTTGAAAGGGAAGGTCTGCAAACAGCTCCCACAGGAGCAAACATCTGCACCCCTGAAGGGTCCTTAAGCAACTCACTGTTGACCTCTGATCTCCTGACAGATGGTGGCAAGCAAAATTTAACAGCCTGATGACAACATTATGATAGTATTATTGGCCGTCATTTATGACTACAAGATGACTGTAATGTTTTTCAGCAGCAGGTTATTTCCAGTATCTGTGATGTTCTCACAGAGTGCACAGCTTCATCCTTTATGACAGGTGAAAAAGGCAAAGAAACACAAGGAATTCCAGCTATTACTGCCATCTTTGTCTTGACAAAGACTGACTGACATCGGCCCGTCCTCTTTCCAAACACACCTTCCCTGTAATAAAAACTTGAAGCAAACACTGAACAATGAGTAGTATTTTTTTACAAGTCTATAAATCATCCTGCCATTGTGTAAAGTATATGTGTATTTCCTCTAATTGTAGGATGTATGATTTGGTGTGTGTGTGTGTGTCACTTTTCTGGTTGTTATCCAGCATCATAACTCAGGGACAGAAAGACAGATTGTGACAATGTTTCACATTTGTTCAGATACAATTGGTGACACTAATCTTGAATCTGTGCTGATGTACAGATCTTCTGTGCTGCTGGGTTGAAGATGTGAGTGAAGCATCCAGAATTTGTAGCTTCTGTGCAGCACTTTTCAACATTTGTAGTCCACCACAAGCTCATTGGTTTGCTGATATTGAGCTTCAGGTGATTGTTGTTGGAATTAAACTCGTTGACCTTAAGAAAATCCAGACTATCGAATAAGATACTTCACCACAGGTGACCTTTAATGCATGCGCATTGCAGTTGTGCTAAACTGAACTACAGTACACATTGTTGTGTGTGAAGTGCAGCAACCTGCAGCATCACTTGTTGGAAGAGTATTACATGTGCGCAGAGCCATGAAATGAAGAAAAGCTGCAGCGCAAGCTCAGACATCGAAGCTGAAAATGTAAATCTTCTGTCATAATTCCACCCATAGGAAGCCTCCTTGACTCTCTCTGCAGCTGAGCTGCATGTTGAACAGATTTAAATTAGCCATGAAGCAGTGAGGTAACTTTAGGCTGCGCATACTTGTCATTCCTGCTTATCAACACTGAAGTTAACTTATGTCACCACTTCAGAGAAAACAGCCTTGAAAAGGCATTTCTGTTTATGTGTGTGTTTGCAGTGTTGCCATGACAGCATGTAGTGTGTTTAAGAGCACAAGGATGGTGCACACACTGCAGAATGTGATACACACCCATACCCACCTGGCACACACACTTCTGACACACACACACACACACGCATATCTGACACACGTCTTTAAGGGTCTTTAGCATTCCAAATGATGCTATAACAGTACGTAACATACGTCACCGTTTTATGCAACAGACTCCTCCAGCATGGCTGACGTCAGAGGAGAACCAGGTGTTTATGGGCTCTTCATCACACACACACACACACACACACACACGCACACACACACAACTACTAGCCCCTACATGTAGCCATTATCAAAGTATGCCTCATGGTATGGACACCTGTTTCCTGAACACAGTGCCAATTTGTTAGATTATTTCAGCACAGAATCCAAATACTCTATAAACGTCATGTTTTTCTTTCCATAATTCCCCTCATGTGATAAAGTAAAACAACATGATTTTTCTTCTCTGACCATCAGTGTTGCAGGCAATTGAGTAACAGAAGCTTCATAATGCCAGATCTGTACAGTCTGTCAGCTGTAAGTGTGACTCTTTGTAAGGTTTCTGTAGGATGCCCCTGCAGGGCCGGAGGGGCCGGCAGGAGTCCCTGATATGGGAATCTCTGTTACACCTTGTGGTTATGGTCAGGAATGCAGTCAACTGATATTGGATCACTGCCGCTCTTTCTCTCCTCCTCACAGATGGCAGATGGAAGACTAAATGCACACACACACTCACAGACATATAAATGCACATACATGTGGTCTGATGTAGCGGTTACTCTGTGTCTCTGTGTTAAATCCTGTGTTCAATCATCTCTTATTTTCTGTGCTTGTGGGTGATATTGTGGGTCTGTGTATGTGTCTGTGTGTGTCCCACCACTGGGGGAGAGGGACCAAAGGTCAAAGGTCACTGAGGTTGAGTGGGTTGTAAATTTTCCCAGTACTCCTATCTTATCATATAGACCCATAGGAGCATAGAAATACTCGATTACAGTGAAAGTACGAAGGTCTTAGAATATTAAAAGTTCTTTATGCAGCCCCTTGTAAGAGTTGCATTGTTATATATTGCGGGATTATTATCACTCATGCATAAATGTGTGAGATACATTTTAATGTTGCAGCTGCTCTCGGTGGAGAACAAACTTTATATATTATAAGGTTTATTTAATGTGTCACAGTGCATCATAATTTCTACACTGATCATATCTTGTACTTTATTTAAAATGCTGTGAAGTTAAATGGAGCAGCATATTCAATCAAAATTATATGAAACAACAGTCAAAAGAAGAGTGGTCATAAATTTGACCAAAACATGCTTCAAAACACAAATCTGAACTCAAACTGAAGGTGTTAAGCCACACACATGTTTATCTTTTCATACTGGTGAGGATCCTCACTGACCTCATTGAGCTGTTTACACATCCTGGACCCTTACTCTAAACTCATCCTGCGAGTCTCTCGACAAAATCTTGGAAGAAATGAGGACCAGAAAAAAAATCCAACTGTTCGCACACAAACACACACACTCAATGGATTTCTGTTTGCATCCTGCCCAGCAGTTACTGAGGCGTCTGTCCTGCTGTGTAACAGCTCGCCCTCCAAAGGAAAACAGGAGGATGACACTTTGATCATACAGACAGGCAGGAGATGACAAGAGGAAGTAAACACAGAGGGGTAACTCAAAGAAAGGTGGTTAGGAATACTTATTTTTGATTCTTTTTGATTTTATTCATTCATTTTTGTTGTTAGTGCTCTGTGCAGTGCGTCTTTGATATTGAATTTTTTAAAGATGCAGGGCTAGTTTGGTGAATATGTCATGATTTTTGGGACTCTCTTGAAGCCTTTCTGTCTGTTTACCAAAGCAGAATGCAGCTAGTGCAGTTGAAGAAGAAAGCTGTGGTTTATGTGATAGTAAATAAGAGAGGAAGAGGGGGGAAAGGATCAAAAAGGATGAAGAGGTGTGTTAAAATGCCACATGGGTTCACTCAGTTGTGGCATAAAGGACGCAGCAGGGGACATGTTTGTTAAAGACTCTCAGTAATGTTACCTTTGGATTTTGTGTATGTGCTCTTTAGCCCTATAATTGTGGAACCATAAGATAAAGACCAGCATCATTATCAGATTATGAAGCATAGACCCACACACACACACACACACACACACACACAACATTTTAGGGTTGTTTTCTCATGTCAGCTTTGCTAATTACCAGACGATAGTTAGCTACGGGGCAGAGATCAAGGGTCAGCTGCAAACCTACTGCTTGTGTGTGAAGGGACAGAAATGATGTGTGTGTGTGTGTGTGTGTGTGTGTGTGTAGATAACAGCCTCCTCCCTGTTGCTTTCCATGTCAAAGTTCACCTAATAAGTGTCTTGACTCTGGCTCCGTTTGCGGGTGCATGTGTTGAGTGGTGTCCACTGCTTGTTTGTCTCCAAACATAATGAGTCTATTCAGTGGCAGGCCCACTACCCCCACCTATCATCCGCTCACGCATACACAGACAAACAAATAACCTGAAATGCTGCATTTCATGTGCTGACCCGTGTCCCCCAAAACAAACAAATACAGAAAATTTCAAGAGGCGATCCCGGATGATGTTTTTAGCTTTGGGAAAGAAAATTCAAGTTTAAGTGTTTCTACCGTTAAGGTCTCTAATAAAACAAAACATAACATTTTTCACTGTTAGTTTTCAATTCTTTTTATTTGTTTGCTTTGCATTGGCAGTGCCTCATGAAGATGATGTGGGGAAATTGTTACCAAACAGTTGGGGATTTACCCATCCAGTACACCCAGAGCAACATTGGCATTTATTTGGAGCCATTTTCTGGCCATCTGATGAATGAAAGTCCAATATTAGCTCTCATTTTTAGCTCTGCTTTGGTCTCTACCAACTCCTGAGGGAAATATCGGGCTCTTAGGCTTTCGATTTAACTTTAGCAACAGATTGTTGTCAAGTTTGTCTGTCTGGTTGAAAACAGTTGAATGCTGCAGCTGGAAACAACAAGGGAGTAAGAGTGGTGAGACAGGACCAAAACAGGTCAAGGGACATGAAATCAAAACAATGAGCTGAAAGATGCCAAAACGCTAAAGGAGATTTTAACTTTGAAAACGTGGTTTCAAGCCTGCTCTGGAAGGTCGACCAACTAACCTGCGCGTCGTCATTTGAAAATCCTTTGAAAATGGGTTTTTACAGTATGCATTTAGTGGACAACAAACCATGAATCTTAGCTACTGAAATGAGAGGCTTCATGTGAAAAGTTTCCTCTCAGGCCTGCTCCTGCTTTCAGGCGAAAGAGCTGAGGCATGAGCCAAAATCATTTGAGTAAGTAGTAACTCAGACTCTGCTCTGCTGCCAGTAAGCCAGCAAGAGAAAAGACAACTCATCTCTTTGTCACTGTCTCTCTTCCTCCCGACATGCTGACTTTTCTTCTTTGTGTCGCTATCTGTTTCTCTTCATCTGCTTTTCTGCTTTCGTCCTGCTCCCTTGCCCTAAATGGCAGTTACATAAAACCCAAACAGAAAGATGATGCCTTCGGGCAGCGAGAACCTTGGAAAAATGCAGAAGGAAAAAAAAAAAAAAACAGCCAAGCTCTGAGACAGACAGGCAGAGAGATGGAGAGACAGTAAAAATAAGACACTAAAAGAAAACCAGAGCTCCACTCCTAGTTGGGCTTCCCTTCCTATTGGCTGTTATGGCAACCAATTGGAGTCCAGGGGAGGAGCACTTCCTGTGAGGTCAAGGGGGGGGCCTCCCATGCGGTCTGGTGTGTGTTTATGTGCAGTATGCAGAGTAAAAACAAGCAGTTTTGCGAGCATGTTTGTGTGTACATTCATTGCACATGTGCATACCTGTGCGTGTGGAATGACTTGTATGTGCCTCATGCAGGTAGAGCTCGGGTACGAGTTTGTGTGTGCGTGTGGAGCTGGTGTGTTTGGGTGCAGGCATGTGCACGTTTTGAGATATGGCCCCGTGCCCAGGGTTGTGGATCAGTGAATTTCAGGAATGGGAGTTTTACAAGGACTCTGGATTTCTAGGAACAGTTTATTACATAAATGGCATGTGTCCATAAAAGCCAGGAGGAAGAAAGAGAACTTCATTGTCATCAATACTGCTGTTAATGTTTGTTGCTGATGAAGAAGCAGGACATTGTTACTACGTTTTTAGCCAAATTAACCAATATCAGTCAGTCAGTCTGCTCACTGTGTTAACGCAGATTGACACAGAAACACAGAAATCTAAACAACTGGTGGGTGGATTCTCATTAAATTTTCCACAGACATTCATGGTTCCTGAGGGATACACCCTAAAGATTTAAGTGCCCCCACCCCACCGAACCCCCACCCCCCAGGGCTTTTCTTATAGATCCAACATGTGCTTGACATTATTTTTTGGCTGAAACAACTACTGGATGGATTTCCATGAAATTTGGCACAGGTGTTCATGGTATCCAGAGGACGAATCCTAATAACTTTGGAGACCTGACTTTTCCTCCAGCCTCACGTGCATTTCAAATTTTCACTTATCCAGTGACGCATGTTGGCATCTACTGGATGAACTGGCACCAACTTCTGTGTGACATTCATTATTCTCTGACCGTGAGGCCTACATTCTTGACCTTTAGTGTCACCATGCGGTTGACATTTCTGGCTTTTAGTGAAGTTTCTCAGCTACTATCAGATGGAAGGCCATCACGTTTGCATGTCTCTCTCAGAATGAATTGTAATAGCTTTTATTTGTTATCAAGTTCCATCATCAGATCAAAGTTTTAACTCGTGCAATACTTTGATTTATGGCCAAAAACTTGCACAAATTCCCATCAGCCTCCAATGTACTTTATGTTTAGTGCTAATGAGCAAATATAAACATGATAACACTCTAAACTAAGATGGAGAACACAGGAAGCATTATACCTGCTCAACATCAGGATTGTAATTGTGGGCATTTAGCTCAAAGCAATGCTAGTTCAGTGTCACAGAGCTGCTAACATGGCTGTTGACTCTTTAAAGTGTAAAGTTCGAGATATATGCAATACTTACATAAATATTAAGCATGCATATAACAACACATTCGTAGGACATGGGTTAGCATTATCTCTTAGCTAGCTGGGTTTAGCTGATTCTTGATGTGTATACTTGTATCAGGTGTTTTTCAGCAGGGAGCCTGCAATGATAAATGTTCTTTATGATGTTGCCTGATGTTGGCATGATGAATATACTTGTCTCACTAGTGGGTCGGGTTCCAACCATGAAACTGAAAAACTGTTCAAAAACAGTGGGAATAATGCACATTACGGATGAATGCATTCATCTATAAATTTTTTGGAAGTGCTGGGTTGCAGTTTTTTGTTCCCAGTTAAACTTTTATTGCATGTTGACATGATTGACCTTCAATCTTTCAGAAATAAGCAATGCAAATAATTTTTTATAGCAGTTTTAAAGACTGCTGCTAAGCATCAGTCCTCAGAGACAAACTTCCAAATCTGCAGGAGACGATATGGCTGGATAATATCCAGTAAGACCAGTATACTGAGACTGTTTAACCCTTAATAACAAAGGCAGCTGTTGAATGATTTGGAAAAAAGTTGTAACTGATGCTTCCTCACAGGCAAGCTGAGAAAACGTGAAAGAAACATTTGCTCATTCCTCAAACTAAAACCAGCCAGGTAGTCCTCCCTGGACATCCATGATGGAGCAGCCGAGAAGCCAACTGGTTGTAATTCACAGCGGCTGAGGGTCAATGTGTGTAACCCTGCTGACCTCCTGCAACTACCTCTCCAGCCTGCTGCAGTAAATAAGCATCCATCCCTCCTCTACCTGTCCAGGGAAAGAAAGGGTCAAATAATACTATATGCACATGTTTTAATAAATCAAGATAAATGGAGATTAAGTAGCGATAACAGCACAGTCAGTACATTTAGAGAGACATCACACTAAGTGAACACACGTGGCCTGTAAAACTGTATGTAGGCCATTCCAGTATTTTGATTTTGGTGTGTGTGTGTGTGTGTGTGTGTGTTGGCCACCTGCCCAGAGCTAATGTTGATCGAGTGTGACCACATGAGTCCCAAGTGGAGAATGATGGAAACAGGCCAGTGTATATGCATACGTTTTCTCGCACTCTCTCCCTGTCTCTCTATATCTGTCTATTTTATGTCACTTCCTCCCTTTCTTTCTCCCTATTTTCACCCTCCCTCTCTCTCTTTCCTCCCCTCTTCTCTCCCTCTCCCTCTCTCTCTCTGTCTCTCACACACTCAGAAAAAACACACAAAAGGCCATGGCACATGTGTTCATAGTGTTTTGACAGTCCTACAGTTCTAGGAATTGCTTCATACTTTCTTGGAGATTAATTCAGCCTGGATCAAACTGTGCTGCAGCCCAAGCCTTTTTGGGGATGAAATCAAGATTTCCAGGACAAAAATATATCTGGTGTGCAGTGGTTTGATGGGGGTCACAGCATCAGGACAGGTGAATTGTCATCCACAGACAGATGATTGATAGATTTGAAATGAAAAGCCCTGGGATTAGTAAACGTTTGGATAAACCGCGTGCTGCAGGTTATTTGAAAGCGCCACAAAAAAACATACTTTTCCTCTTACGCAGAGCGCCAGTTTGTTTTGGTTTGTCGCGCTCAAAGAGTCCAAAACCTACATCCAGAAATGTCAACATGGACGTCTCGTTTCAGAAATCATGGCACAGTTATGATAAGGCTTAGACCTCATATGAATAATGTCTGCGAAAACCATTCGTTACCAAAGTGCACCTGCCAAATCGCTGTCTCCACACCACAGAATGAAGTCTGCTAGCAGTTATGGGCAAGAGCGAAGTGGATGTAAACACACTGGCTGAGCTGCACAGCAGTCTTGTGGTGCTATTGGTTATTGCTGTTGGTTAGCTACATACAAGTTTGCAAAAGCTAACATTGTCAAAGTATAAGGAGAAAACCAAAGCACATGATGTCAGCCCACTAGGATACTGTGCTTCCTTGTATGCACATACAGCAGCTGAAAGCACAGCGCAGCGTCAACTGTTAAGGGTTCAAAGGAGCAAGCTCTTGTAAACTGTCATCCAAACACTTCCAGAGGGAATGGTGTTTACATCTGTTTTGAGCGGGCACATTCAAAGGAAAGCCTACAAATAAGAATAGCATGTCATGCCCCTCCATGTTTCATACAGATGCACAAGATAACCTTTAGCTTCTGTGTTCTAACCATTCTGCCAGAAAGCCTTTCGACCACATGGTTAGCGTCTTGAAACTGTTGCAGTTTGGTTAGGTTTAGGCACCAAAACTACTTGGTTAAGTTTGTTAAAACATCATGTCTTGAGCTAAAATAAGTATGTATACGTATGTGACATAAGTTAAAATAAGTCAGTGTTGACCTTTTGTGTCAAATGGGATACAAAGCCCTGATGTCTTTACATGATACTTTGCTCTGAGTGCCTACGGTTGCCAGATTGGTTTACGCAGGAGTTAGCTGAAAGCCCGGTGCATCTAATGAAGACACTGAGGTGTACTTGTCTGTATTTGGTGCCGAGGACATTCTGTCCAATTGCTGTGTGAAGTATTTGTCAGATGGTTACAAAGATTGTTGGATGCAGCCCGCAAATTCTGACGAGGGAGTTTCAGATGCTGTTTGATGCTCGTAGCACTTGTGTCACGGCCATACAATCCATCACATTCAGAGTGACTATGCTCACCTTTACGTGTTTTGCCTCATCTTAGAAAAAAGCATGTTTGAGGCTATTTTGCTGCACAATATAGCAATTAAAACAATTAAGACTTGAGTTTCAGGATGCTACTATTTTTGTCATTTTTCAGCATCAAAAGTTGCAAAGTTTGCATGATTTCCAGACTATTCCAGACTAGTTGTTCATGTTGAAAACACAATGTAGAAATTTCCTTTTATTGAGTGTGAGGCAGCAGTGAAACAGCAGGACACTGGTATATATAACACAGCACCAGATGACACGCACAGAGGAGCAGCAGTGTTGAACAATCACTGTGCGTGTACAGTGTCAAAGTTCTGTTTACTTTGGAGCAGTGCAGCACATGACAGCAGAGTGAGGTCATAAAGCACAATGCTTCCCTGGTGTGCACATGATTGGCTTCATATATGAGATCTATGTCTTCCTTGAACACATCTCTGTTTCTGTGCAGCCTGCACTGATTCAGACTACACTGACAGAGCGTCGGGTAAAAGGATCCATTTGAGGACAGAATGCTTTAATCTATAGCGCGGCGTTAAGTAATCCAATATGTGCATGTGTAGCGCATGAACTGTAGCAGAAAAATAATTAGATGTAGGAAATGGTAGTCTGACACATGCTGTGAGTAATACATAAGGCCTGTAATGATGTTAAAGGTTTTCTTCTCCCTGCACACAACTGCCTTTCCTGTGATAGTCCTGAAACACGCAAACACATGCACACACGCACACACAGTCGATTTCAGAAGTTTGCCATGTGCAACAGAGTGCAGCTCTTTATCATTCTAAAAACAACTGCTTCCAACCGCTGGAAAATCAGCTGCAGTTGGGGCTCCCATGACTAATAACAAACCCGCCAAAATAAAAGCTTATCTAATCGCTGCTGGAATACATGGAGTGGCTCCTGAGACTTCGTTTGGTGTGATGTAGAAAAAAAAAAAACAGTTAAAATGCTGTGTGTGTTGCGATGTTGTAATGATACAAGTTTGATTTATCTTTTGATAAACTGCAAAAAGCATCACAGGAAATCAAGATCTTTTTGGATGTTGATTCTTGATAATCACATTTCTGGCTTGGATTTGGTTGCTAGAATAAACAAATGAAATGAACATACTTCATTGTGTCAGACAGACTGTGCTTTCTTACCTCCGGCAGCATCCTGTGTCAGTATCTTGATCATTGCTGCCCTCTCCTGGTCAGTTTTATCCAACCTCAGCAGAATAACTTGAAGATCAACGCTGTACATTGCTCTCGAGAAGCTTCTCCATTAAAACGTTTTCTTTCTCCTCCGTCTGTCTTTTCTCTGTTTCTGTGTCTCTCTCGTCTTCATTGTTGCCCTCTCTCTCTCTGCCCTCTGTCTCCTGCTGTTTAAAGTGCAGCGTAGGGTCATCTTGCAGCTGCAGTGACAGCCTGGTCTCTGTGGGATGTTGGATGAGTTGCAGTGGCAGAGCTTTGGACAGGCTCCATGTGGATGGCACTTTACAGAAATAGCAATGTTAATTGTCTTGATATCTTATCATCTTGGGATTGAACAGACTAAAAAAATAGAGAAGCGAAAGCGATGAATTCATTGTTCTTACTACAGGTTTTAATGGGATTCACTTGTCTGCAGTGCTGAGGGTAAAAGCTTAAAGCACGGGTGCAAAGGATGCACAGGGTCACTCAGAATCTTAAATGTGCGTCTCTCTTTTTCAGGGAGGTTCGGCCTCTAATCTGAACATGAACCTATATGCCACGAAGAAGACAGTATCTGAGGGCATGTTGGACATCGCCCTGTTCCTGGCTAACATCACACACATGAAGACCGTCATCGAACAGGGAGCTGGATACAGGTACACCCAGCTCAAAAAGAAGTACACTTTAGTGTATGAGAAAAATAATTCAAGTGTAAAAAAGTCATTACAAGTACACGTTTACTTTTTGCACTTAAGTGTACTTTTTTTAAAAGAGTATTAAAGCGTACTTATGAAAAGTATACTTATTTTCAAGTCCACGACCAGCCTGTTTAATTAAAGTGTACTTTGTTTTCACTTCATTTTAAGTATATTTCCAACACACTGGTGATATAATACAATTGTACTGCAGGTGTGTTTTGAATGCTCATGAATCCTGATTTTTCACTGCTGTACTTCACAACTCTTGAAGTTTGTACAAAGTTGCATACTCAAGTATGTCTCAGTGTGCGTGTCTGCAAATTCAGCTAAAAGCTGAACAAGAGCTTTTTAGTCGAAAGGAAACTCTCGATGAACATCCGGCTCCATAAAATGATCGCAGAGTTTTATCAAGTTCAAGCTCCTGAACTGTCACATTCACTGTTGGCTCAATCAACTTTCAGTGACTGATGAATGTTGAAGTTATATTACTCTTTTGTCTCTCCTCAGGTACTACATTGCTGTCCTGACACTCATCTCCTTCTCCCTGGCGCTCCAGATCGTGGCTGGAGTCCTGATCATCATCATCGGTGAGCAACATTGCAGCATCAGTCGTCCTTTCTTAGAGATCCATCCTCCATGTTTTTAACCAATCACATTAACACACTAATACACTGACACATTTGTTTGTCATGCAGGCAGAGCAGGTTGAAGTCCAGTCACTTTCTGATCTATTTTTGGAGTCATCATCATCATCAAAGAAGCCAAATATATTCACATGAGAAAAGTTTTTGTCTAGTTTGTTATTTTTGTTTTGTTGTTATTGTGGGTGTGTGTGTGTGCTGCTTGCAGCTCGACGAGACATCAACGAAGAGGCCAACCAGAAGCGCCTGGACAGCCTGAACAATACCATAACCGTCCTTATCTTCCTCATCTTCGTCACCAATATCTTCATCTCCGTCTTCGGGATGGAGCGCACCGGCCTCTTTGCCAGGATGCATTTCTGACTCTCTGACGGAGGAAATGACTCTGATATGTGGCTATTTTTGGAAAGTAGGGAAAGATTTTGACACATTCAACATAGGACCATACTCTACATACACACACACACACACACACACACACACACACACACACACACACACACACACACAGAACTTATCCTGACTTATTGTTCTACTTAAAGCACTAACCTACTACACTATTACTGCACTCTGATGCCTGTATTTGATTTTAGTCAGTATGAATGGACTGGGCCAAAGGACCAACTGGATGTGTGTGTGTGTGTGTGTGTGTGTGTGTGTGTGTGTGTGTGTGTGTGTGTGT